>JAAWWB010002288.1:0-24001 GCA_018804465.1 Populus tomentosa | reverse complement strand
CCAACAGAAATACAAAGGTGCTGACAGAATCAAGAAGATTCGTCTTCAATCTTTGCGAGGTGAATTTGAGTTATTGCAAATGAAGTCCTCAGAGTCTATTTCTGATTATCACACAAGGATTATGGTGATAGTCAACCAGATGAGAAGAAATGGAGAAGCCCTCATCGATTCTCGAATCACTGAGAAAATTTTGAGATCCCTAGATCCAAAATTCGATTTTGTTGTTGTCGCAATTGAAGAGTCCAAGGAAGTGGACAAGTTGACGGTTGATGAGCTTATGAGTTCTTTACAAGCTCATGAGCAGAAGATTGTAAAGCGAAATGGAGATAAGGCAATTGAGCATGCCTTACAAGCAAAGCTGTCTCTCAAGGACAGATATGAGCAAGGGGAGACTTCATCAAGTGGCTACACCACTCAAGGAGGAAGTCAACAATCCAGAGGAGGATTCCAGCAATTCCAAGGAAGAGGTTTTTGGAATACAAGTTTTAGAGGAAGAGGTGGCAGAAACACCACCAGAGGAGGCCGAGGACAACAAACATTCACTCCTAGAGGAAGAGGAGGCGGTTACAATAACGTGACAAGAGGAATATCAAATGTTATAGTTGCAATCAATTTGGGCACTATAGCACTGAATGCAGAAGAAAAGCTCCGTTGGAGATACGTGAGCAGCCAACTATGTAGAGAAGGATGACAGAGAAGAAACTGCATTCTTGTCCAACAAGAACTTGATAAGAAAAAGGAGGACATATGGTATCTAGATACTGGAGCCAGCAATCACATGTGCGGCTACCGAGAGTTATTTAGTAATCTAGATGAGACCAAGCAAGGTCTAGTTACTTTTGGAGATACCACAAAGGTTCCATTCAAAGGTAAAGGCAACATCCCAGTCAAGATGAAGAATGGCGATTCCAGCTACATCGCCGATGTCTATTATGTCCCAGCCATAAAACAGAACCTAATCAGCTTAGGTCAACTTTTGGAGAGAGGCTATACTTTTTACTCGGAGAATTGTCATCTGGCAATTAGAGACAACAATTGGAGATTAATGGCCTACGTGAAAATGTCCAAGAACAGGATGTTCCTTTGAACATCCAGTATGATGCAGCAAGGTGTTTTGAGTGCCATCACCAACAGTGAAGAATGGCTTGGCACCTGAGGCTTGGACATCTGAATTTCACGAGTTTGAAGATGCTAGCAAGCAAGAAGATGGTCAAAGGTTTGCCTCACATTGATCATCCAGATGAAGTCTGTGAGAGTTGTGTCCTCAGGCAAAACATCACAGATCCAGTTTTGCCAAAGAAGTCAACTGGAGAGCAAAGAGGCCACTGGAGTTAGTACACACAGATGTGTGTGGCCCAATCACGCCTATGTCGACTGGACAAAATAGGTACTTCCTCACTTTTACTGATGATTTTAGTAGAAAGACGTGGATATACTTTCTGAAGAGGAAGTCAGAAGTATTCAATTGTTTTAAAGATTTTAAAGCAATTGTGGAGAAGCAAACTGGTTATACGATCAGAACAGTAAGATCTGATCAAGGAGGAGAATATACAGCCAATGACTTTGAAGCCTATTGTACACAACAAGGCATCAGACATCAAACAACGCCAGCTTATACACCACAGCTGAATGGTGTAGCAGAAAGGAAGAATCGCACGATTCTTGACATGGCCAGAAGTTTGCTCAAAGCAAAGACGCTGCCCAAGCAATACTGGGCTGAAGCTATGTCATGTGCAGTATATCTACTGAATCGCTGCCCAACCAGAAGTTTGCAAGGAGTTACTCCAGAAGAAGCATGGAGTGGTCACAAACCAAGTGTTACTCATCTACGAGTCTTTGGTTGTGTGGCATATGCAAAGATCCCAGATGCAAGAAGGAAAAAGCTCGATGATAAGAGTGAGAAATGCATCTTTGTCGGATATGGTGAAAGAAGGATGGGATACAGGCTGTATAATCCCATCACGAAGAAGGTGATTACGAGTAGAGATGTTATCTTTGAAGAAGATACATCTTGGCAATGGAATGGTGATGACCAAAGAAGCAATCAAATGGATCAATCTTGATTTGATCCTTGAAGGTGAAGAAGTACCAACAGTACTTGTCGAAGAACCGATTGTACCTGCAGAAGAACCGATTGTGCCAGCAGCTGAACCACAAAGTCCAGTGTTTATACCAGCAGCTGAACCACAAAGTCCGGTACACAGATTCCCTGTATTCAACAGGAGGAACACACCAGGAGCATCATCATCAACACCACCATCAGCATCCTCATCAGAAAGACCAAGAAGGATGCGGAATCTTGAAGAGTTGTACGATACCACTCAGGTTATGGAAGATACAACTCTATTTTGTTTCCATGCAGATAAGGACCCACCAGAAAAGAAGAAAGCAATAGGTGTCAAAAAGGTCTACAAGACGAAAGCCAAATTAGTGAATAAACGCTACAAGCAGAGAGAAGGCATTGAAGAGAGAAGTGTTCATGCTTGGCATGATATCTCTCGATTGAGTTTAAAGGGGAGATTTGTTGAATTAAACTCAACCTCTAGATGGTCAAGGAAGGCAACCACCCACCGACCAGCCGCAGCCGCCAGCCACCAGCCGCAGCCGCCAGCCGCCTTCACACCGCCGGTCAACAGCCGCCTTCACACCTGGAACAATAGATTTTCGTATTCTGATTTTGTCTATAAATAGAGTGCCCAGCTTGTGTTTATTTGTGTGGAGAGAATAGAGTGAAACACTAGAAAGAGAAAGAGAGAGGGCGTGTAATTGTTTAAGCTTTTGTGTTGTAATTGTAAGCTTCGGTTTTGTGTAATAAAACAGTGTGTTTTATCCCCTCTGAGTGTTTCAAAGCCACCACCAGTGGTTTCTCCCACCAACACCATCAAGTTCCTGATTAGCTTCTCCACTTCTTCCCTCCTGACATTGTTATCAATCTCCAAGCCAACTCCCCATTCAATGCAAGCATAGCTACAATTTATTGGTTGATCAGCGAATAAAGGCCAACATATCACTGGCACTCCAGCACACAAGCTTTCAATAATCGAATTCCAACCAGTATGAGTTAGAAATCCCCCAACTGATGGGTGGTTCAGAACTTCCTCTTGTGGACACCAACCAGTCACGAAACCACGATTCTGAGTATCCACTTGAAACTCAGATGGCAAAATCGCCGACTCACCGGTAACCAAATCCGGCCTTATAATCCACAAGAACGAGATCTCGCTATTAGCTAGTCCCATGGCAAACTCAACCAGCTGCTCCGCTGTCATCACTGCTATGCTTCCAAAGTTCACATAGACAACTGACTTGGGCTCCTTGGTATCTAGCCACTGAAGGCATTCACTATCTTCTTTCCATAGATTGTATCCAACAGAGCTCAAACCATCTTGTTGGATTTGATTGAGAAGCAACTGAAGTGGACCGATGGAATACACACGAGGAAATATAGTGGAAAGGCCATCCAAAACATCTTGCTCCAATGCATCAAAAGTATGAATAGCAATTGCATGAGCCTTAACAGAAGCCTCAGCAGCTCGCATTACAAAGTTGAACAAAAAGTCATCTGGATCTATTGTTCGAGTATACGGAAAATCTTTAAGTTGGAGCGGTTTCATACCAGGGATTCCTTCTATAATTGTAGTTTCAAGATAACCATTTGTTAGATAACTTTCATCTGTAAAAACACAGCGCGTTAAAGTTAGATCATGCTGAACAATCAGTGGATAGAATCATCAGACAATCATAGTTGTGTTCAAACAAGAATTTTCTTGATTATAACTAATAAGCAGGCAATCTAAATCAATAAAAATGCCTCATGATCTTACAAAAACTTTCTTGAAAAGTTTTGAGCGCACAATTGGCCTGATCTTAATTTACCTAATCCAAGAATCAAGACTAGAGCAACCACATGCCCTGTGACCTCTACGACAAGATCAGTACCTTTTAGTGGAAGGAAGCCCTTCTCCCTGAGGTCATGAAGCTGCTTGAATCCCATATATCCACATGCAGACATGGTGACAAGCATCACAATTGGGAGTCCAAGTTCTTCAGCAGCTGTGATGGTGAATCGCAGGAAAACATCAGAAACTAGGCAAGTAATCGGAGGATTGTCAAGTTTGGCTAGAAGAACCTTCAAGGGAGCTAACATATTATTTTCAACAGCCATGGCAAGAGGAATAGGTTGCTGGGAAGCATCTATATGTGAAGGAGGCAGGCCATCAGGGATGGTTTCAAACCGGAAGTGGGGCAAGCCATCAAGGGCATCTGGGCCCCTTGATCTCAAGAAACGTTGATGATTGAATTCTGTGTTGACAAATGTTATGTGAAAGCCTTTAGAGTGTAAGAGTTTTGCCAATTTAAGCATGGTTTTTATATGGCTTTGAAATGGATACGGGATCAAAACCATGTGAGGCATATAATTAACTTCTGGTTTGGATCCCATCTCTCACAACTCTCTCTGTGCTTGCTTCGTTTCTTCAGAAGACTGCAGAACATGCAGTATACTATTGGATGTGGAATCTCTGCTGATATATCTCATTGATGAATATCTTTTAGGGTGTTTGTCTCTTTATAAGTATGAGATATGTGGCTTGGTTTAGTTCTCTATTAGGGGGGTGGCGGCGTGTCACGATCGATGATAAGAAATGTGCGGGAGGGGCACAAGAAAGCTACTACTCAGAAATGTGCTAAACAAATGGCAGAATGATTGATGCCTTTTTGTCGTCACTGATGTAGATTGAGCATTCACATTGATCAGTTATTCGAAAAAAAAAAAAAAACAGAAAAGAAAAAGAAAATAAAAGAAAGAACATGACTGATGAGTTTTGCCCTATTACATGTAGTATTATTATATTAATCCAACTAATTTTATAAAAAAATTTTAGTGATATAATTATAAAATTTTTATTGCATGAAAAAATTATTTCTATAATATTTCTTATCAATATTCTCTTAAATACTAGATATTTATTAGAGCAATAAAGATTGATATATATTATACCCTATTATACATGGTAATATTGTTTTTTTATAGGTATTTAATAGTTATTACTATATTGATGGAGGTAGTATTGATCTTTTTATACTTTTTTATGTAAAATTGTTACCATATAAAATAATTATATTGTCTTTAAAATTGATTTTTAAAGTTAATGTCCAGTGACATTTCTGTATTTTTATTTTTTTTCCAGCTTAATAAAATGATATAAGTACCCCTAAAGTAGAAATTTTCTTTAATTTATGTTAAGAGGCATTTTTTGTATTTTCATTCAATTGTTTTTTACTATTAGGTTTGATAGATAAGCACTATTGTAATTTTATTTCCGATAAAAACAAGCCATAGATGAACTAGAAAAATCACTCTGGAAATGAAACACAAAATAAAAACAATTAATATTATTTAAAAGAGGCCCTCTGAGCAAAATAAAAGAGAGAAAGTTTTGTCTATTTTTTCAGTTTTCAGTTTTTTAACTGATCACATCACTTTATTTCTTTTCAATTGTATTCTTTAAAGTTATATTTTCATGACAACCATAGTCATCAAACTTGGCCTTAGGGTTCGTTTGGCTAAGGGGCTGGATCCCGGATTGACTCAGGTTAACTCATAACAATTAAAAAAAAAAAATATTTGAGGTTTTAATATTTCATATGAAAAAAATTAAGAAACAATCCATTTAGATATATGTTATACATGCTGTAAATAATTAAATTTAAAAGATTATTTTAAAAGGTTTTGTTATCCCACACTAGAAAGATATTATCTTATTCTTTTAATTTGAAGTATTTAAACCAAAAATATTTTTTTTATCTTAAATTAAAAAAACATTTATTTTTTTTATGAACATAAAGTATATATACTAAAGGGCTTCAAATCCCACATTGAAAAAATAAAACATTCGTTTAGTATTTATATAGTGAACTTTAAAATGAGTCAATAACCAATTGAAAAATATGTAAAAAAAAAAAAAAGGTTCTCTAGCTAGGACAAAAAATACAATTGAAAAAAATCAGGTCTCTCTCAGGTTTTGCCCTGTCACTTGAGTTCTAGGTTGACTTGATGGGTCGATTGGTTTTCTTATAGGCTAATTGCAAGTCTTGATTTTGAATAAAATAGACTTGACTAAGATCTCGGGTTAACTCGCCAGGTCAGGCTGGACATGATAACTATAATGACATGGTTGCTAGATCCAAGGTAATGGGTCTGGCAATCACCTTGGATTTGACGGCCATGCCAAACCCAATTGCACACTTGGATCTGACAGCCGAGCGAGACCTAATAGCCTGGGGTGTGACGCACCAGACCCAATAGCTTTAAGTTTGGTAGCCATGCCTTGACCTAACACGTACCAATAATTTTTTAAATAAAAAATAAAAAAGACAATGCCCCTGTCATTGATAATCGCCCCCCCTTTATCAATTCTAATGGCATCGATATTATCTCTATAAACCTTAAAGGAATCCACAACAGTAATCTTCAATACCATTATCTCTCATTGAAACTTACAAACTACAACTATAACTTTTGAAAAGCTCGGCTCCTTCCTCTGTAATTGGCTAGGGACTATTTAAATTCATAGATGGAAACCATCCATGCCTTGCAGAAACTATCATCATTGATAATACCATTGAAATTAGTCTATCTTACACCATGTGGGTACGTAAAATAATATCAACTACTTACGCGCACACTAATTGTCTTCCTCTCCACTAAGGTTTTGTCTTTAATGATTGGTTATACCATGTTTCAGCCACTCTAGCATCGATACTAGCCTTTTTCTTTATAACACGCATCACATTTTCTCACCCTTTTCCCCTTCCATCAGCTCCTTCACCAGCATCTCCACTTCTTCCCTCTTGACGTTATTATCAATCTGCATTCTAACTCCCCATTCATTGCAGCTATATCTACAGTTCATTGCTTGATCAGCGAAGAAGGGCCAACACGCCATTGGAACACCGGCACACAAGCTCCCAATGGTTGAACCCCAGCCACTATGAGTTAGAAACCCTCCAACTGCTGGATGGTTAAGCACTTCCTCTTGTGGACACCAACTTGTAATAAAGCCACGCTTTTCAGTTTCCTTTGCAAATTCAGCTGGTAAAACAGCCGATTCACCGATGACCAAATCTGGCCTTATAATCCACAAGAATGGGATATTACTGTTAACTAATCCCATTGCAAACTCCACCAGTCGATCAGCTGCCATCACTGTTATGCTTCCAAAATTCACGTACACCACTGATTTGGGTTCCTTTGTCTCCAGCCATTGGGGACACTCATGGTCTTCTTTCCATAGACTGTAACCAATAGACTTCAAGCCATTTTCTTCGAATTGATTTAGGAGTAACTGCAGTGGTCCAATGGAATAAACTCGAGGGAAAATAGTGGAAAGGCCATCTAAAACTTCTGGTTCCAAGGCGTCAAAAGTATGAAAAGCAATTGCACGAGCTTTAACAGAAGTCTCAGCAGCTCCAATGACAAAGTTAAAGACAGCCTCATCTGGATCTGTTGTTTGAATAAATGAAAAATCTTTAAGACGAACGTCTTTCATACCAGGAGCCCAGTCTACTTTTGTCTCAAGATTGCCGTTGCTTAGATTGCTCAAATCTGCAAAACACAATCTTATTAGACCAAGCTCAAAATGAAAATTTATTGCACATAATCATAATCATCCGAACCATAACGTGTTGACACCTGGCATTTGGACGGACGCGTCCACACCCAACCCTACGTTGGGTCTGGACGCGACCATGGCCACCTCCATGTTAGGCATGGACGCATCCATGACCATGGTGCTTGGACAGACGCGTCCACACCAAATTGCCCCTCTTGCTACACCGTGGCTCTGCCATTATTTCGCCCTGAGAACATGAATTTGCTTTAATCCCATTATGGCTTAAGCAAACATTGTACAAATTAGATAAAAAAAAATGATGTTTTAATTTTTGTTTTCCCAGTTATTTTTGTATTTCTCTCTTAATTAGGTTTCAATATTTTCTTTGGTTTAAGTTTCATTATTTACATTTAGAATTTTATCAAATCATAGTTTTTTTTTGTTCTCTCTAGACTTAGAGGGATAATGATGTAGAACAAGTAGCGGAAGCAAATATGCTCAAGAGGGATCACCCAAAATTCAAAGGCAACTGAATTTCGGCAGCCGGGGCGTCGAAGTCAGACTGCTGCAAAACTCACCGAGTCAATGCATTTCGCCGTTTGGGGAGGAAGTCAGAGGCGTAGCCCCTGATGTCCACCGCAAAACTCACCGAGTCAATGCGTTTCGCCATTTGCGGAGGAAGTTAGAGGCGTAGCCCTTGATGTCCACCAGTTTTTGGCCAAATTCCATCGTTTCGGACTAGGAAATCAAGAGTTATGGCTAAAACAAAACTTGTTATTAATGATATGTATGTTGTAGCCCTTAGTTAAATATGAGGAAGAACAGTTGTGAACCCTTATTTGTTGATGGTAGAAGTTTTTAGGTGGACAACGATCCCATGGTTTTTCATGTAAAAATCTTGGTGTTGATTTGTGTGATTGTTGCATTATATTTGTTGATAGTTTGACTTTGATTTTGATTGCACAAAGAGGGAAACAAATTGAAACTTGTTAATTATGAATTGATCCGGGTAGATTGGTGTCCAGTTAGTTGTTCCTAGTTTTCCCAACAAAGTGGTATCAGAGCACTGGTTGTGTAGATTGAATTTCTTGTGCAGTTAAAATGAAAAAGAAAGATTCGGGCATGATAAAACTCATTTCCTCTAATTATTTTATATGGAAAACAATGATGGTGGACCACTTATATTGCAATGATCTAACTTTACCGCTTGAGTGTAAAGGAATAAAGCCTGATGAGATGGATAAGGCAAAATGGAATGGCTTAATAGAAAGGCGACTGCTTATGTTAGAAAATGGCTATCTTCTAAGTCCATTAATCATATTTCTCAAGAGCATGACTGTTATACAGTTTAGAAGATGTTGGAAGAAACCTTTGCTAAGGAGAGTACACAAAACAAGGTTTTTGTAATCAGAGACTTTGTGAATTTAAAGTATAGAGATGGTGAAGATGCTTCAGTGCATATAAATGTATTCCAAAGGTTTTTGAATCTGCTATTATTGATGAATCTTGAGTTAGCCGATGAAATGCAAGCACTAATCCTATTGAGTTCATTTTTGGATAGTTGGGAGACTTTGGTGGTGTCACTTAGCAATTCTACTCCGAATGGAAAGATCACTTTGAAAATAGTGAAAGATTGTATCCTCAATGAATAGAAAAGGGGGAAAGGGACAAGCACTTTCGAGTCTCTTACACTTGTTATACAAAATCAAGGGAGAAGTCAAAACAGGTTCTCTCACGACAAGCAAGATAGATAATCCAGCTATAGAAAAGGCAAATGGAAGCCAAGAGGAAGATCTCAGTTAAGGAAGGGTTTTAAGTGTTATTATTGTGACAAGCCTGGATATACTAAAAAAGATTGTAAAAAGTATAAAAGAGATAAAGGTAAAGATGAAGACAATAATGAAGAGAATGGTACAGCTGTAGTTGTATTTGATGGTGATGTCGCCATTGTTTGTGATGATGGTTGTGTTAATCTTGTATGTCAGGATACCATTTGGGTTGCAGATTCAACAGCTTCTTACCATGTTACACCTCGACGTGATTTCTACACATCCTATATTACTGGTGACTTTGGTCAAGTTAGGATGAGAAATCAAGGGATTTCTAGTGTTGTGCGCATTGGAGATATTTGGTTGGAAGCCAATATTGGGTGCAAGTTGCTACTCAAAGATGTTTGGCACGTGCCTGATATGCGCCTACATTTGATCTCTATAGGTACTCTTGATGAAGAAGGCTATCACAATTACTTTGGAGATGATAAATGAAAGCTCTCCATAAATTTCTTTAATTGTTGCTAAAGGGAAGAAGATGAGTCTCTACATGTCACAAGCCAAGGTGATTAAAGGGGAGGTGAATGCAATTGAAGATTGCTCTACTGATTTATGGCATAAACGACTTAGACATCTAAGTGAGAAAGGCCTTGGCATCCTTGTTAAGAAGAACTACCTTCTATTAAAAGGTATGAACTTGAACACACGTACTCATTGTTTAGTTGGTAAACAACATAGGGTTGCATTTCAAAGATCACCTTCACATAGAAGATCACATGTTCTTGATTTAGTTCATATAGATGTTTGCTCTATGATTGATAAGTCTCTTGGAGGTACATTGTACTTTGTCAGTTTTATTGATGATCATTCCAGGAAAATTTTGGCCATTTGTTTGAAATCCAAAGATCAGGTGCTTGATGTCTTTAAGGATTTCCATGCCAGAGTTGAAAGAGAAACTGGTAAAAAGCTGAAATGTATTCGAGCTGATAATGATGGTGAATACAAGGGTCTTTTTGAGAAGTATTGCAGGGAAAATAGTATCAAATTGGAGAAGACAGTTCCTAAGACTCCACAACAGAATGGAGAGGCTGAGAGAATGAATAGAACTCTTGTTGAAAGAATTAGATGTATGCTCTCTCATGCAAAGTTGCCTAAGTCCTTTTAGGGTGATGTAATGAAGACTGTAGTTGCCATGATCAACCTTTCTCCATCAGTTCCTTTTGATTTTGATGTTCCAGATAGATTTTGAAAAGAAAAGGATGTCTCTTATGCACACTTGAGAGTGCTTGGATGTAGATCATTCATACATGTTTCTAAAGATGAAAGGTCTAAACTTGACAGCAAGACAAAGTAATGTATTTTCTTGGGATCTAAAGATGATGAGTTTGGCTATAGGTTGTGGGATCTAAAGGAGAAGAAAATTATGGGAAACAAAGATGTTATTTTCTTTGAAGATCAAACCATTGAAGACTTTGAATAGAATGAGAAAACAAAGTCTACTACTTTTATTCCATCTAATTCAAATCCAAGACCTACTCCACAGTTTGCAAAATGATGATAATGGTGGTTTTCTTAATGAGCTATTAGTTAGTAATCCTGAATCAGTTAATGATGATATTGATGTTATTCCTGAACATGTTATACAAGAAGCTCCAGATGAGCCACAATTGAGGAGGTCAACCAAACCTCGCCAACCTTCCACCAAATATTCTCCTCATGAGTATGTGCTTGTTACTGATAGGGGAGAGCCAAAATGCTTTAATGAAGCTATGTCATATGAGAAGAAATGTGAGTGGTTGAAAACAATGCAAGAAGATATGAAATCCTTGCATGAAAACCATACTTCTGAGTTAATGAAGCTTCCTAAAGGTAAGAGAGCACTCAAGAACAAATAGGTGTTAAGGTTGAAAATTGATGAACATTGCTTGCAGCCAAGGTACAAGGCAATATTGGTTGTGAAATGTTTCGGTCAGAAGAAGGCTATTGATTTTGAAGAAAATTTTCACTAGTGGTCAAGATGTTTTCAATCCAAGTTGTGCTTAGCTTAACTGCTAGTTTGAATCTTGAAGTTGAACAACTTGATGTGAAAATTGCCTTTTTTCATGGTGATTTAGATGAGGAGATCTACATGGAGCAGCTTGAAGGGTTTGAAGCAAAAGGTAGAGAGTAATTAGTTTGTAAGTTGAAAAAGAGTTTATATATGTTAAAGCAAGCTCCAAGGCAGTGGTATAGGAAGTTTGATTCTTTTATGGTGGATCATGGTTATAACATGACCACTTCTGATCATTGTGTATTTATAAAAAGGTTTCTAGATGGAAACTTTATTATTCTCATGTTGTATGTGGATGATATGTTGATTGTTGGCCATGATGCTAAGAAGATTCAGATTTTGAAGGAAGAGTTAAGCAAGTCTTTTGTAATGAAAGACTTAGGACCGACAAAACAGATTCTTGGCATGAAGATCATACGTGATAAGAAGAAAAAGAAACTTTGGCTATCTTAGGAGAGATATGTTGAAAAGGAACTTGAGAGATTCAAAATGAGCAACTCCAAACCTGTTTGTTCTCCACTTTAAACTAAGTTCTAAGCAGTGTCCTTCAAGTGATGAAGAAAGAGATGAGATGAAAAAGGTTCCTTATGCATCCACAGTTGGTAGCTTGATGTATGCCATGGTTTGCATAAGGCCGAATATAGTTCATGTAGTTGGTGTGGTTGGTTGGTTCCTCTCTAATCCTGGTAAAGAACACTGGTCAGCAGTGAAATGGATACTTAGGTATCTCAAATGTACTTCTAGTTTCAGCTTATGTTTTGGTAATAATAAACATATGTTGGATGGATACACAGATGCAGATATGGCTGGTGATGTTGATTCTAGAAAGTCTACATCAGGATACTAGATGAAGTTTGCAGGGGGAGCAGTCTTATGACAATTAAGGTTGCAAAAATGTGTTGTATTATCCGCTACAGAGGCTGAACATATTGCTCTTACTAAAGGGGGCAAAGAGTTGTTATGGATAAAGAAGTTCTTATGTGAACTTGGCCTAGTTCAAGAGAACTTTGTGTTGCGCTGTGATAGTCAAAGTGCAATCCATCTCAGTAAGCATCCTACTTTTGACTCTCGATCAAAGCACAATAAGGTTAGATATCAATGGATTCGAGATGCTATGGAGATGAAGTCATTTGTTGTTGAAAAGATTCATACCGATAATAATGTGTCAGACATGATAACCAAATCTCTACCGAGAGAGAAGTTTGAGTTTTGTAGAAGGGAAGTAGGCTTGTTTGAGCCTCCTAAATTGAAGTTTACATATTGATCACCAATATGGCGAATTCCTCACATGGTGTGTGAAGGGGAGATGGTTGGATTGAAGATTGATTTTGTGGAAGCTGGTCGTTTTGACAGAAAACAGGGCTGTTAGTGTTGTGAGTTTTTTCTCAAACACTTCTCTTTTTAATCTTATTGTATTCCAAGAATAGATTGTTCTTGATGATATGTATGTTGTAGCCCTTAGTTAAACCCGAGGAAGAACAGTTGTGAACCCTTATTTGTTGATAGTGGAAGTTTTTAGGTGGATTACGGTTCCGTGATTTTTTCCACATCGAGTTTCCACGTAAAATTTTGGTGTTGATTTGTGTGATTGTTGCATTATATTTGTTGATTGTTTGATTCTGATTTTGATTACAAAAACAAAAAAAAAGAATTGAAACTTGTTAATTGTGAATTGATCCAGGTAGATTGATATCTGGTTATTTATTCCTAGTTTTCCCAAGAATAAGTAGCTTGATGTTACATGTTTTGTTTAGTCATCCTCTTATAGAAAACTTGCCAAGTGCTTGTGTCACGGGTGACCGGATCTTGTACAGGTTCAATTATTTTATTTTTCGTGGTGATTAAGTTTTATATAAATCAATAGCTTCTATGATTCGATTACAAACTCACCGCCCATTTACATTATTGGTTTTTTGAATTAATTTGTCCTCCCAAGTCAGATTTAACAATTATACACACACAAAGTTGTTAGCAGACAATCAAGCTTTTCATAATTACCTTACTTGGATTCAAACTTCTTCCACTGCATGCCTTTTCCCCTCATTTTCTCACCCTTTTCTCCTTCCATTAACGTTCGACATTGAAATCATTTTTAATCTCCACACCAACTCCCCACTTACTGTCAGCATGTATAGCTACTGTTTATTGCCTGATCAGAAAAAAAAAAAAGGCCAACAAATCATAGGAACTCCTGCACACAAGCTTTCAACAGTTGATTCTTGTTAGAGTCTCTGTCGAAAAAAAAAAAAACAAACTAGCAGTGAATTTCTTTCTAAAAGATTTGAACGACAACTTGCTCTCATTATTAGGGGGCAGCGGTGGCGGCGTGTCATGAAGATAAGAAATGTACGGCGTAAAAAAGCAAATGGCAGAATGTGCTAAACAAATGGCAGAATGATTGATGCCCTTTTGTCGTCACTGATGTAGATGGAAAAGAAAATAAAAGAAAGAACATGACTGATGAGTTTTCCCTATTACATGTAGTATTATTATATTAATCTAACTAATTTTATAAGAAAAAAATTATAAAATTATTATAATTATAAAATTTTTATTGCATGAAAGAATTATTTTTAAAATATTTTTTATTAATGCTTTTTTAAATACTAAATATTTATTAAAATAGTAAAGATTGATATATATATTATGCCCTATTACATGTGGTAATATTGTTTTTCTATAGGTATTTATTAGGCATTACTATATTGATGGAGGTATTATTGATCTTTTTATACCTTTTTATGTAGAATTTTTACTGTATAAAATAATTATATTATCATTAAAATCAATTTTTTAAAGTTAATATCTAGTGACATTTCTGTATTTTCATTTTTTTCCAGCTCAATAAAATGATGTAAATACCCTTAAAGTAGAAATTTTCTTTAATTTATGTTAAGAGGCATTTTTTGTATTTTCATTCATTTTTTTTATTATTATTAGGTTTGATAGATAAACATTATTGTAATTTTATTTCCAATAAAAACAAAACCAAACCAGAAAAATCATTATGTAAATTAAACACAATATAAAAACAGTTAATATTATTTAAAAGAGGCCTTTTAAGCAAAATAAAAAAGAGAGTTTCGTCTATTTTTTCAGTTTTTAGCTTTTTAACTGGTCATATCACTTTATTTCTTTTCAATTCTATTCTTTAAAGTTATATTTTCATGACAACCATAGTCATCAAACTCGGCTTGGGGGTTGATCTGGCCAAATGACTGGGTCCCGGGTTACACGGTTTGACTCAGGTAACTCAGAAAAATTTTAAAAAAATATTTGAGGTTTTAATATTTCATATGAAAAAAATTAAAAAACAATCCATTTGAATATATGCTATACATGTTGTAAATAATTAAGTTTAAAAGATTATTTCCAAAGGTTTTGTTATCCCAAACTGAAAAGATATTATCTTATTCTTTTAAGTTAAAGTATTTAAATTAAAAAGATTTTTTATTCCACATTAAAAAGACATAATTTTTTTTCTTGTGAATATAAAGCATATATACTAAAGGGCTTCAAATTTCATATTGAAAAAAATAAAACATTCGTCTAGTAATTATATAGTGAACTTTGAAATAAGTTAGTAACCAACTAAAAAATATATAAAAAAAGGGTTATATAGCTAGGAGAAAAATATATTTGAAAAAAATCAGGTCTCTCTCAGGTTTTTCCTTGTCACCTTAGTTCTGGGTTGACCTGACGGGTCGACTAGTCTTCTCACAGGCTAATTGTAGGTCTGGATTTTAAATGAAACAGACTTGACTAAGGTCCCGGATTAACCCATCGGGTCGGGCTGGACCTGATAACTATAATAACATGGCTTTTAGACCCAATTGCACACTTGGATCTAGTTACTGAGTAAGATCTAATAGCTAGGGTTGTGGCATACCAGACCCAGTAGCTCTAAGTTTAAGTCTTGACCTAACATGTACAGTAATTTTTTAAATAAAAATAAAAAAGACATTGCATATAATCTTTTTGAATATCTATAATGTGATTCACAAGAAAAATATTCTAATCACATCGACAATCCATGGTGGTTTTGAAATATAGAATGCCAAAAGTGGGCCTACACCATGTTCGAAAGTGGAGCATTAATTTATTATGATATTTAAATTCCAATAAAAGTGGGCCAGGTTATCTTTTTTTTGTTTTCACAGACCACGAAATTTGATCTTTTCATGATTTTTTTTTTAATTGTTTGAAGAGATTATTTCATGGATGAACTTGTCCAAATTAATGGATGATGTACCCTCTGGCCCAGCAGCTTCTTCAGCCAACCTTTTCCACTCCATAGCCTTTCCCCTCATTTTCTCACCCTTTTCCCCTTCCATCAGCTGCTTCACCAGCGTCTCCACTTCTTCCCTCTTAACGTTATTATCAATCTCCATTCCAACTCCCCATTCATTGCAGCTATATCTACAGTTCATTGCTTGATCAGCGAAGAAGGGCCAACACGCCATTGGAACACCAGCACACAAGCTCTCAATGGTTGAACCCCAGCCACTATGAGTTAGAAACCCTCCAACTGCTGGATGGTTAAGCACTTCCTCTTGTGGACACCAACTTGTAATAAAGCCACGCTTTTCAGTTTCCTCTGCAAATTCAGCTGGTAAAACAGCCGATTCACCGATGACCAAATCTGGCCTTATAATCCACAAGAATGGGATATTACTATTAACCAATCCCATTGCAAACTCCACCAGTTGATCAGCTGTCATCACTGTTATGCTTCCAAAATTCACGTACACCACTGATTTGGGTTCCTTTGTTTCCAGCCATTGGAGACACTCATGGTCTTCTTTCCATAGACTGTAACCAATAGACTTCAAGCCATTTTCTTCGAATTGATTTAGGAGTAACTGGAGTGGTCCAATGGAATAAACTCGAGGGAAAATAGTGGAAAGGCCATCTAAAACTTCTGGTTCCAAGGCGTCAAAAGTATGAAAAGCAATTGCACGAGCTTTAACAGAAGTCTCAGCAGCTCCAATGACAAAGTTAAAGACAACCTCATCTGGATCTGTTGTTTGAATAAATGGAAAATCTGTAAGACGAACGTCTTTCATACCAGGAGCCCAGTCTACTTTTGTCTCAAGATAGCCGTTGCTTAGATTGCTCAAATCTGCAAAACACAATCTTATTAGACCAAGCTCAAAATGAAAATTTATTGCACATACTCATTGATCTTGCCTGTGTGATTTAAGCTTGGTAACTTTTGTCGGAACGCGGGCATATTAAATTAATTAAATTGTAATATTGTTTTAATAATAATAAAGTGTATTAGCAAAAAAGAAATCATTTAAAAGATAATTTCTAAAAAGTTAAAACATCATTTACAATAAAATAAAATGAATGCGATGTAAATAAATAAATAAATAAATAAATAAATAAATAAAAAAAATATAAAAAGAACTAATGATCAAATTAGTGATTTATTTCTGTCCACATTTAAATACTATTTACACTATAAATAAAATTATTATCAATATAACTAAAATTAAATTAATTATACTTTAGCTAAATTGATAGTCTATGCAAGATCAAAGAGAAACTGATATTTCAATCCAACAAAAACCAAATTATTTTTTATGAGCCAAATACTCCATATTACCCTCTCGAATCCGAAATATATATTCCACTAATACCTTGTTTGTTTCTAGAAATTCATTTTTCTAGAAATCATTTTCTCTATTTTCTCATGTTTGGCAAGTATAAGAAAAATCGGTCAAAGAAACTCAATTTCAATCAACAAAAAACATAAAATGTTAAAAAAGTGTTTCCTTTTCTTTATTCTAAGAAAAATACTTTCCTTTTCTTTATTAAAAAAGACTACAACTAATAATAATAAAAAAAATCTAAAAGTACAGGGAATGCACAGCATACACCCACCATCATAAAATTTATGATTTCTAGGATTATCTGATTTAATGATTGTCAGATTTTTAGAGAAGTGATTTGGAAAAAGGATATATTATATAAAATTTACATGGTTCTATGGCATGTTATTTGAATAATGTCGTCGAACGTACAGTATATATAACTTAATATAATATATTATATTATAAATAAAAGAAATTGTTGTCGTGATAATGTTTTATAATCATTTCTCCATCAACTTGCAAGGGAGAATCTGGATGTTTGAAAATTTAGAAAAGAATAAAGCTGCAAAATACTAAAGAAGTTGTATAATGGTATAATAAAGCCACTTTGCTTGGAAGTTCACTTGTAATTGATGATAACTTAAATAACAAACAAGCATGTGACTTACCTTTGATAGGGGTGAAGCCTCTCTCTCTGAGAGCATGGAGCTGTTTAAATCCCATATAGCCACATGCACTCATAGTGGCATACATCACAACTGGAAGACCAACTTCTTCCCCAGCTTTGATGGAGATTGGAGCGAAGGGGTCAGAAACAATGCAGGTAACCGGAGGGTTGTTCTCCGATACGGTATTTCTGAGTTCTAAAAGAAGATCTTTAAAGGCTGCTAAGAAATACTTGTTCATGGCATCACAAAGAGAAGGTATGTCTTGGGTGGCATCAATATCTGAAGGAGGGAGACCATCAGGAATGGTTCTAAAATGGAAGCCAGGCAAGTCATCAAGGGCATGAGGTCCTCTTGACCTAAGGAAACGTTTGTGATTGAATTCTGTGTTGACAAACGTGATGTGAAGACCTTTGTAGTGAAGAAGCTTTGCAAGTTTAAGCATAGTCTTTACATGACCTTGGAGTGGACTTGGGATCAGAACAACATGAGGCTTGGAAATGGATCCCATATCTCTCTCCTTCTCTCTTACTAGGTACCTTGCTTGCTTCACTATGTTCAGTCTCAATGAGCCTTTTCCTGTGATTTATAGCCAGAAATGCTTGTTTTTCTATTTCCAATTGTATCTTCCTTGAACTTTCTATTTTTATTTTATTAATGTCATGTTCTGCCAGGTCATTGTAGTTGTGCTCAAGTGATAACAACAAGAAATTTTACAGACCCGAGGGAATAAACAACGATAAAATTTTAAATATAAATATTTTATTATTTTTAACAGGTCATGTTTTTTTTATACTGTTTCCCCCCAAGACAGACCCACCACGTAACCGATAGAAAGCAAGTAATTAATTTCTGAATCATGGCTCACAAGTACCTCCAAAATACAAGGATTTTACAAATTAATTATCACTATAATATATAAAATCTTATCAGCAAAATTAGCTGGCAGCCTGTAACGTAATATTGCACTGTCTCCAGCATCTATCATTGACCCTTTTTCTATTGGTATGAATGAATTGCCAATTATTTTTTCATTGAAAATTATTATTAAAATATGTATCCAGATTATGGCAACTAGAAAATGGATCCCAGCAACATGAGGCTTGGAAATGGATCCCATATCTCTCTCCTTCTCTCTTACTAGGTAGCTAGCTTGCTTGCTTCTCTCTGTTCAGTCTCAACGATTCTTTTCCTGTCATTTATAGCCAGAAATGCTTGTTTTTCTATTTCCAAATTTGTATCTTCCTTTAACTTTTTATTTTTATTTTATTAATGTCATGTTTGCCAAGTCATTGTAGTTGTACCACAAATCTTTTTATGCTCTTTTTTTTTATTTGTCTAGAAACAAGGGAAGCTAGCATGTTGGTTATTTGATTGAAGAGTAACTAGTAAGGGCTAATAGCATAAACACGATAAAATATAGAAGAAAGGCCATCCGAAACATATGGCTATAACGTTTTGAATGTATGAATAATAAGTGCATTCTCAGCACCTTCCATGGAGAAGTTTAGTCCAAATTCATCAGGATCTCTTCTTCGAGAAAATGGAAACTTGAATAGTTGTTCTGCTGTCATCACGGTCATGCTTCCGGAACCCACATAGATCACTGAGCTTGGTTCTTTGGTATCCAATCGATGGAGACATTTGATGGAACTAATTTTTGAAGTTTTCATTTAAAATTAACCTTATAAAACTATTATATTAATATTTTAATATAAAAAAATACTTTGAAAAACAAAATAAAATTAAGAGAGCAAATTGTCCCTCTTGCTACACCGTGGCTCCGCCACTGTTTCGCCCTGAGAACATGAATTTGCTTTAATCCCATTATGGCTTAAGCAGACATTGTACAAATTAGATAAAAAAAAATGATGTTTTAATTTTTGTTTTCCCAGTTATTTTTGTATTTCTCTCTTAATTAGGTTTCAATATTTTCTTTGGTTTAAAGTTTCATTATTCACATTTAGAATTTTATCAAATCATAGTTTTTTTTGTTCTCTCTAGACTTGGAGCGATAATTTAATACGATGTGTCAAGATATGGCACTCAAAACACAATGCTTGGATTACACAACACTTGACCTTGAAACAAATCTTAGGTTCAGCACAAACCCCACCTAGCTAGGGCAAAACTCGAATCCAAACATTGGACGAGGACACCAATTAATTGTCGTAATATAAGCCATTAGGACACCAGCTGACGTGTATATAAGCCATACAGTATAGACACTCTTTTTAGTAATATTACTCGCACTCTTTCTCATATCACACACTCCACTGTACTTTGTTTTATGTCCCCCACTTGTTGCAAATAAAAACTATCTTTATTCCTTTTCCTTTAGTTGACCGGTGGATATCGTTTTATGATAGTGTTTGGCGCAACTACAATTTTTAATGTTTGGTAAGGTTTCTACCACAGTTTTTTAATGGTGGATCCCATCATTAACTGTGGTGCAACCACAGTTTATAAGTAGCTGTTCACTAAAGTGAACCTTTTTTTTTTTTTTTTTTTTTTTAAATTTTGAAAAACCAGTGTGCTACACTTTTTGTATAAAAAGTTTAGGTTTTTTTTTTTTTGAAAAATCAGTGTAATTAATTGATTTCACTCGCACTATTCACGTGAACATGAACAATATTTTTTTTTTTGTTAAAAAAATAGTTTAAGATGAATTAAATTTATTCTTATTGTAATCTCAATTTATTCCTGATAATATTTTATCTAATTTTATTGTATGCTCAAACAATCATGAAAACTATAGTTTTTGTCGAATGAATTTTGTACGTAATGAAATTGTAATTTTTTTTTTAAATTGAGTTTTACTTGAAAAATTAGTATTTAATATTATTTAATAACACTACATAAATTAGAAGGATATCGCATGATGATGTAGCATTTGTGGAATTTGATTGCAATTCTAATTATGTTCTTGTCGGGTCCAACCCAATTAAAAAAAAATCAGTTTTTATTTTTTTTAATTGTATTTTATTCAAAAAATTAGAAGGATGTCGCTTGATAACGTTAAAATTTTTTTCAGTTTTTATTGTTGTATCCTTAAGAAACCATGAAAAATATGGTTATTGTTGGATAAATTTCGTATGTGATAACATTGCATATAGTTTAATTGAATAATAAAAAATATTTGATATCAATATTATTTATTTCATGATATAATAACAATAGTTAAATCTATAATATTTAAATTAAAAATATTTTTAAATTATTTTATAACCTCAATTTGAAAAGTATTTTTTTAACCAAACACATTAAACTACTTTTTGTTCAACCTCAATTTCAACCACAGTTTTAATCAAACATATATTTTTCCAAACCAACCTCAACTAAAAGTACTTTTTATAAAACAACTTTTTTAAAACCACAACCATAACAGCAACCGCAATTCCAAACACACCCATATCACGGTAACGGTCTTTATACCTAAATAAAAAATTAAAAAAATTTCAATTTTTTTTAAAACCCTTTAAAAACCCAAAAACAAATATATTACTCGTAACCTTCTGCACAATTCAAGAATGGTAGGTGTTGAAAAATCTCAGTCAACAAGCATGCCTGAATATTTAGTTGGAGGCTTCTGAGAAACTCAAAGAATAGGAGGCGGTGATAAATTAATTTCTGGATTGATCTTTAACAGGGACTGTTCAATTAATGGACAAACATATGGACGATTGAGACAAACACCACTACTGCAAACACTAGCTTTCTTCAATTCGCAAGCAATAAAATCCCATCACAGAAGTATTTTCTCTTTTGAATGATCATAGGTTAGAAAGTGATGTTTGATTGTAACATTTCATTGATGAACTTGTCTAAATTAATGGATGATGAACCATTAGGGACAGTAGCTTCTTCCGCCACCTTCCTCCAGTGTTTGGCCTTTTCCCTCATTTTCTTACACTCTTCTCCTCCCATCAAGTTCCTGATAAGCGTCTCCACTTCGTCCCTCCTGACATTGTTATCAATCTCCATGCCAACTCCCCATTCAATGCAAGCATAGCTACAATTTATTGGTTGATCAGCGAATAAAGGCCAACATATCACTGGCACTCCAGCACACAAGCTTTCAATAATCGAATTCCAACCAGTATGAGTTAGAAATCCCCCAACTGATGGGTGGTTCAGAACTTCCTCTTGTGGACACCAACTAGTCACGAAACCACGATTCTGAGTTTCCACTTGAAACTCAGATGGCAAAATCGCCGACTCACCGGTAACCAAATCCGGCCTTATAATCCACAAGAACGAGATCTCGCTATTAGCTAGTCCCATGGCAAACTCAACCAGCTGCTCCGCTGTCATCACTGCTATGCTTCCAAAGTTCACATAGACAACTGACTTGGGCTCCTTGGTATCTAGCCACTGAAGGCATTCACTATCTTCTTTCCATAGATTGTATCCAACAGAGCTCAAACCATCTTGTTGAATTTGATTGAGAAGCAACTGAAGTGGACCGATGGAATACACACGAGGAAATATAGTGGAAAGGCCATCCAAAACATCTTGCTCCAATGCATCAAAAGTATGAATAGCAATTGTATGAGCCTTAACAGAAGCCTCAGCAGCTCGCATTACAAAGTTGAATGGAAAGTCATCTGGATCTATTGTTCGAGTATACGGAAAATCTTTAAGTTGGAGCGGTTTCATACCAGGGATTCCTTCTATAATTGTAGTTTCAAGATAACCATTTGTTAGATAACTTTCATCTGTAAAAACACAGCGCGTTAAAGTTGGATCATGCTGAGCAATCAGTGGATAGAATCATCAAACAATCATAGTTGTGTTCAAACAAGAATTTTCTTGATTATAACTAATAAGCAGGCAATCTAAATCAATAAAAATGACTCATGATCTTACAAAAACTTTCTTGAAAAGTTTTGAGCGCACAATTGGCCTGATCTTAATTTACCAATCCAAGAATCAAGACTAGACCAACCACATGCCCTGTGACCTCTACGACAAGATCAGTACCTTTAAGTGGAAGGAAGCCCTTCTCCTTGAGGTCATGAAGCTGCTTGAATCCCATATATCCACATGCAGACATGGTGACAAGCATCACAATTGGGAGTCCAAGTTCTTCAGCAGCTGTGATGGTGAATCGCACGAAAACATCAGAAACTAGGCAAGTAATCGGAGGATTGTCAAGTTTGGCTAGAAGAACCTTTAAGGGAGCTAACATATTATTTTCAACAGCCATGGCAAGAGGAATAGTTTCCTGGGAAGCATCTATATGTGAAGGAGGCAGGCCATCAGGGATGGTTTCAAACCGGAAGTGGGGCAAGCCATCAAGGGCATCTGGGCCCCTTGATTTCAAGAAACGTTGGTGATTGAATTCTGTGTTGACAAATGTTATGTGAAAGCCTTTGGAGTGTAAGAGTTTTGCCAATTTAAGCATGGTTTTTATATGGCTTTGAAATGGATACGGGATCAAAACCATGTGAGGCATATAATTAGCTTCTGGTTTGGATCCCATCTCTCACAACTCTCTCTATGCTTGCTTCGTTTCTTCAGAAGGTATATTATTGTATGTGAAATCCCTGCTGATATATCTCATCGATGAATATCTTTTAGGGTGTTTGTCTCTTTATAAGTAAAAGATATGTGGCTTGTTTTAGTTCTCTATGTCACCATCTTATAGAAAACTTGGCCAAGTGCTTGTGTTACGGGTGACCGGATCTTGTACGGGTTTAATTATTTTATTTTTCGTGGTGATTTAGTTTTAAATAAATCAATAGCTTCTATGATTCGATTACAAATTCAACGCCCATTTACATTATTGGTTTTTTGAATTAATTTGTCCGCCCAAGTCAGATTTAACAATTATACACACGTGAGTTGTCAACAGACAATCAAGCTTTTCATAATTACCTTACTTGGATTCAAACTTCTTCCACTGCATGGCTTTTCCCGTCATTTGCTTACCCTCTTCTCTTCCATTAACATTTTGACATTGAAATAATTTTTAATCTCCACACCAACTCCCCACTCACTGCCAGCATATATAGCTACTGTTTATTGCCTGATCAGGAAAAAAAAAGGGCCAACAAATCATAGGAACTCCTGCACATAAGCTTTCAACAGTTGATTCTCGTTAGAGTCTCTCCAGCCTCAAAGATTTTTTTTAGTATAAAGAGTTTAGAGATTGTTTAGATATAAAGTAATATTCTAATTTTTAAAAAAATTATGTCGAAAAAAAAAAAAAAACTATCAAGTTAATGCTATGTGGCTACAATGGACAGAAGAGTGTGAAAATCTTGCTGAAAGATTTGAACGACAACTTGCTCTCATTTTT
>JAAWWB010000185.1:0-24000 GCA_018804465.1 Populus tomentosa | reverse complement strand
TTGTACCTCTTTCTCCAAAACAAGTGTATGATGATCAAATCAAATTAAAAAAGAATGTGATGATGGGAAGAGTGAAAATTCATGTGAGGACAATGGTGAGAAAAAACCATCAGATTCAGCTAAACCTAAATCATTAATTAAACCGGTTGAGAGTGGAGGTAAAAACCGAAGAGTGAAGAAAGTAAGCTTGTGTGATGATAGTAGTGTCGAAAAATTAAAGAAACAACCTAATTTTTATGCAAAAGGATCTCAAATCAGATCTGCATTTTTCACTAATAAGCCAATGATCTTACTTGTGTATAAGAAGGCTTATTTTAACACCAACAATCTTGATTCTGCTATTCCTAGTGTGGCTGTTTCTTTGATGCAGGAGTTTGATGATGTTTTTCCTGAAGACATCCCTAATGGATTACCACCATTAAGGGGGATTGAACATCAAATTGACCTTGTGCCCAGAGCTTCGATTCCTAACCGTCCAACCTATAGAAGCAACCCCGAGAAGACAAAGGAGCTTCAAAGGCAAGTAGATGAGTTGCTGATGAAGGGGTACATTCATGAGAGTATGAGTCCTTGTGCTGTGCTAGTGCTACTTGTGCCTAAAATGGATGGAACATGGAGGATATGTGTTGATTGTCGTGCCATCAATAACATAACGGTAAAGTATCGACATCCTATTCCTAGGCTTGATGACATGCTAGATGACTTACATGGATCATGTATTTTCTCTAAGATTGACCTAAAAAGTGGGTACCATCAGATTAGGATGAAAGATGGTGATGAGTGGAAAACTGCATTTAAAACTAGGCATGGTTTGTATGAATGGTTAGTCATGCCGTTTGTCATAACCCAATTTTTGACCATTTTATTTTTATTATTTTATTTATTGAAAAGGATAAAAAATTGATGAAAAAAATAATAATGATGATGATGAAAAAACAAGTAAAATGAAATAAATGAAGAATGAATTAAAATTTGGGTTAAGGGCAACATGATTGGAAGTTTTTGGGGTTTAATTAAACTTTGGAATTAATCTAATTAAGCTTGAAATTAATTTAGTTCATCCAATCAAGGATTTAATTGGAGAATTGACAACTTTTGAGACTTAATTAAGCTTGGAATTGATTTAATTCATCCAATCAAGGATTTAATTGGAGAATTGATAAGTTTTGAGACTTAATTAAGCTTGGAATTGATTTAATTAATCCAATTAAGGGTTAATTGGAGAATTGATAAGTTTTGAGACTTAATTGGACTTGGATTTAATTAAATTAATGAAATCAGGGACTTAATTGAAGAAATATCAAAGTTTAGAGTTTAATTGGGGTCCAAATTGCAAACATTAAAGTCCAAGGACCAACTTGAAAATGGCGCAGAAATGTAATGATCCAATTATATTTTAACCAGGGGTTTGATTGCAAAATTAGAAGTATCACAAGGACTAAATTCGCAGCCAGCAAAACGAGGCCGTTTTGCAACAACTGTTCACCGTCTCTGCAACGGCTCTCTGCCATTAAAGGCAGAAGCGTTTCGTCCGTTAGCGCGGACGTTTTCTCCATTGAAGGCGTCGGTTACGGAGCATTTAGGGGAGGCCAGCCGTTACATCCACCGAGGCTACCGCTGTCTCTATAAAAGCGAAGCAAAGAAGACCTCGCGGGGAGGAGAGGGGAACAGAGAAAAAAAAACTTGAAAACCAGAGCACAAAAGACCAAGAGAACAAAAAACCCAGAAGCAGAGTGAACAAAAAGGAAGTAGACAGAGAGCTAAACCGGCCTTTTGTTTAGTCCCAGAATCCAATCACACACAGCCAAAAATCAGAGAAAAAACAAAACAGAGGAAAAAGCAGAGCAACACGCAGAGAGCAAGGAAGGAAAAGGGCAGCATACACACAAACAAGGATTGCCCCTGCCATTGTTTTATCCCTGCAACAGAAAAAACAAAAGAAGACTCAACAATTGACATCCACAGTAAACCGGCGTCTTCATTGTAAGGTTTTTTTTTCATCCTTTCAAATCTACTGGAACACGAAAGCAATCGGTGAACACAGAAGCAAAGGAAAGAAGAAGACGGAGCAGAGGAGAAAAGGTGGTGTCAGTCAGCCAGAGCTTCACCATCGTCTTCATCGCCTCGCAGAGCAGGTACGCCGTTCCTCTTCATTTTTTTGTTTTCGTTCAAATTAAGTTGCAATTACACTGCGCGAAGGTAATTTAATTACCTTCGCACAGCTCAAGGCACGCGTGAATTCACTTCACGCGTGCGCTTCGATACAGCCCAATCGGGCTGGCTGGGCCTAGCCCAGCCCATATGGGCTGAGCTGGGCCCAGCCCCAAAGAAATTATGCTGGGCTGGGCCTGGCCCAGCCCGGCCCAAAAATAGAGATAATAAAAAATATAAAAAAATAAAAAGTGTAGACAAAAACAATTTTGCATGTCTTAATTTTTTTTTAAGGGCCACGAATATTTACCAACGCCAGAGTTGGATTTATTCGTGGTCGGATTTTTAATTGAAATTATTTGTGGTGGAATATTTACCAACGCCAGAGTTGGATTTATTCGTGGTCGGATTTTTAATTGAAATTATTTGTGGTGGAATATTTACCAACGCCAGAGTTGGATTTATTCGTGGTCGGATTTTTAATTGAAATTATTTATGGTGAATATTTACCAACGCCAGAGTTGGATTTATTCATGGTCGAATTTTTTTAATTAGAGTTATTTATGGTGAATATTTACCAACGCCAGAGTTGGATTTATTCGTGGTCGAATTTTTTTAATTAGAATTATTTATGGTGAATATTTACCGACGCCAGAGTTGGAAATATACCTGCATTGATTTAAATTTATTTCTTAGGTTTATTCATTGAAGTTAGAGTCAATAATATCATACGTTCTTACACACAAATAAAAAACTTAGCAAGTTAAGATCAAAAACAGCAATGCAGTTTGCCTTAGGCAGAACGTTTAAGGGGTGATAATATCTTCTCTTTTCCGTAACCAGTCCCGAACCATAGAATCTCTGTTGACCAGTTAGGGTTCCTAGTGACCATAATACTAGGTGGCGACTCCTTAAACAAGACATTTCTCCCTAAAAGAACCAGATGCCGGAAATCTGTTCTTTTTTCCATAATAATTCAGAGAATCAATTTTTGGGGCCGCTGCGATGTCGGGTGCGACAGAATGGCGACTCCACTGGGGACTAGGACTAAGCTTTGTTTTTTTTGTTTTCTTTTATTGCTAATTTTTTTTTTGTTTGTTTATGTTGGCGCTTATCAAGTTATTTTTTATTTATTGTTTATCATGATTTATTATGTATTTTTGTGTATTTTATTTTATTTTTTATTTTTTATTATTTATTTATTTATTTATTTTTTACTGTTTTAGCACGCATAATTATTCACATTTATCATGCATATATGTTAATATGAATATCATTCAAGCTCATTTTTGTATATATACGTGTGTGGTACCAATTTTAAGATAAGTGGAGAAGTAACGGCACCCCAATGGCTTTAGCCTGGGTAAGGTTCGCGAAACTATCCAACTCTCGCATGATTTGTTTGCTCGACCGTGGTTGATATGCCAAACTGATTTTACTCAGGGCCTCTATCTTCACGCTGCTTGTAAACCTCATATCAACCTTTCGAGGACGATCACTGAGCATGCGAAAGACCTTTTGAGACTAGATAGCAAAACTACCCAGATGCATTTAATGACTAGAACCTATTCTTTAGGTTGGTCCCTGTATAAACTCATTGAGATAAGCATAACATTTAAGCATTTTCATTACAGGACTTTCGGGTGACATAATGACCGTTATTCGTGAGGTAACCACTGTTGAGTATGGACTCGAATCTGAATCCTTGCAAATGACCGAGGGAGACTGCCCTAGACCAAATGCCAGTGGGACACCGCTACTCAAAGATGTCAGATGCATAATAAATGACACTAGCAGATTATTTTCACTCACTAAGTATCAAATAGATGAAGCAGAATTTGCTATGAAGTATGGGAGGATTTTGCACCTTTTGAAAGTGCCAGTTTTGCCATCAGCTATAAAAGCCATGATACATTTTTGGGATCCTGATTACCGACGTTTCACTTTTCGAAATGTTGACATGACACCTACCATCGAAGAGTATAGTGTGTTGACTGAATTCCCCGAAAATGCCTACAAAGTGTACTTCCGCCAAAGAATCGACGACACCATGGATGAGCTTGCCAAACTACTAGGGATCCCTCAACTAATACCGTATAGAGAGAAAGATAACTCTGGCGGTCTTAGATGGAAACGGCTAGAGGAGTTGCTGATTGCTAAAAAAACTAACCCGGATGCTCAATTAGAGAAACATAGAATATTGGCTTTGGGAATATTCGGTTTGGTTCTATGTCCCTCTACTACGGGAATTATCAGTTTGGAAGCTGCCAATTTGTTTGTGGAATATGAAAAGACAAAGATCAACCCGTGTGCTGCGATTTTGGCGGAAACCTTCCTATCTCTTAGTCATTGCAAGAAAACGGGTAAAGGTTCCATGAGGTGTTGTGTCTCTTTACTATTCATCTGGTTGTTAAGTCATATAGAAGCAGAGACGCCAATATTTAATAATTTCTGGTGGTTTGACCAAAAGCCACTCGAGTTGTTCGTATCAAAAGAGTGGGAGAGCTTTTCGGAAGATGATTGGAGGGTAAAATTGCAAAGGCTTCCATTAAGCATTTTTAATTGGAAAGCTCCTTGGATGAGGAATATGACAAGCTTGATGAGTTGTGGAGAAAAGCCTTGGGTACCATTAATTGGAGTAACAGGATACATCAGTTACGCACCTGCTTTAGTTGCAAGGCAGCTTGGGGGCATACAAAGTGTTCCTAGAACAGTTGACATAGCTTAATTTTTCGGGGTCTATAAAGGTGCCGCCATGGAAATGTTAGAAAGTATTAAGCAGGATTGGAACTCTTTGTTGCTGATAAAGAAGGAGAATGGATCAAGGAATCCCACAGTTAGTGAAAAGTATCCCGAATGGCGTGACAGAAGAGTCTCCGACATGGTAGAAATTTCAGAATCTGTGGGCACCCGAAGAAAGAGGGTGAGTTGTGAAGAAGAACTAAGAGAGCAAGTAAAACGTTTGCAAGCCGAGCTTAAAGCAAAGGAGGATTTGAGACTATCATTAGAGCATCAGTTGGCTAAAGAAAAAGCTATGAGGAAATTGGCTGAGGAAGAAAGGGACTCGTTGGGCCGAGATCGGATGAGAGCAATGAACGACTTAGAATCCATAAAAGTCATCAATGAGGAGAAGACGCTTCAGGTGGAGAAGGCCCAGTATTGGGAGGAATTGGCCGTCAAAAATCAAGCCGTGTCAAGCAAGCGTTTAACAGATCTGAAAGAACTCAAGAGCCAGCTAAAAGATGTTGAATCGGAATTGGTTAAATCCAAGAAGATAGTCAAAGCCACGCAAAATTTGAGAACTGAACTCAATAGTAGTAAAATTGAAGCAAAAACATTGAGGATTAAATTGGCAAAGGGAGAAGCAAAGACCGAACAATTGCTAGAAAGTCAGAAAATGATGGAGAGTCACATTCAAATATTAGATACTGCTAATAATTCTCTATCCAGAAACAACTTGATCCATACTGAAAGAATAAGGGAATTTCAAGAGCAAATTGACCGAGCTGCGGCCGAGGCTCATTGGCTAAGAGTGGAGGCTCGTCAAGTTGGAGGGGACATCGCAAAGTATCGAGGGAGCATGAATAACACCGATATGTTTCTAAAAGCTATAGCTAATAGAGGCAGTGCCTTTCCCCCTGTAATAGATTAAGATGATCATTTCTTGTAATGAAAGTTTTTATGGGTTAAATAAAGAAAGGCGGAGACCTTTGTTTTTTTAAAATGCGTATACAAGGCTGAAAGCTCAGATGGTAAGGGGTTAAACAGATCTCCTCTCGGCATTGCAATAAGTATCAGATGTAGATCTGACCAAGCATCCAAAGAATGACGGTTGTTATGTCACCCTCCCATGAAATAATCCATGCCCAATATATTGCATTCATATTCATGCATATGCTTATAAGATGTCACATTTTGCATATAGCAGGTGAAATATAGGTCCCCCACTGAAATGTGTCCATAACACCCGTTTACGGACACAAATGGACAATGAAGAGAGAGCTCAGTTAGAAACTCAATACAAAAAAGAGATGGAGAGCCTAAAGGAGGATGTAGTGAGGCTTACTAGTCTGCTCGAGCAAGCTTTGAAATCCAAATCTGGAGAAGGAACATCTTCTCAACCATCGTTCACAGCTCAATTCCAGCCGATGCCTACAGCTTCCTTCATTCCGCCATCAGAACCTCATGATGTTGCTCATTTCCTACCTGCTCGACCAGCATTCCCGATAAGGATTCCCCATATTGTCCCAAGAGAAGAGGATCCCCAAAGGGATAGAATGGTAGACGAGGATGGTCAGGAGAAACTAGCTGCTTTAGAGGAAAGGATGAGGGTCATCGAAGGAAACAATTTGTACGACCCGGTAAAGGCTGCCGAAATGTGTTTAGTGCCTAATGTGGTTATTCCCAGGAAATTCAGAGTACCGGAATTTGTCAAGTATACTGGAACTCAATGCCCGATAACCCATCTTAAAGCATATTGTAATAAAATGGCGGAGGTGGTTCATGATGAGAAGTTATTGATCCATTTTTTCCAAGACAGTCTGAGTGATGCTGCTCTTGCCTGGTATATGCGTTTAGATAACATGAAAATTAAAGGTTGGAAGGACTTGGTGGATGCTTTTATTAAGCAATATAAGTTTAATATGGATGTTGCCCCAGATCGATCAAGTCTACAAGCTATGGAAAAGGGAAATAAAGAGTCTGTAAGAGAGTATGCCCAAAGATGGCGTGAGGCAGCTGCACAAGTTAACCCTCCATTGCTAGAGAGAGAAATGACGGGTTTATTTTCCAACACTTTCAAAGCCCCATATTTTGAGTACTTGGTTGGTAGTGCCGCACAAAATTTCTCCGATCTGGTTTTCATAGCTGAAAGGATCGAACATGCTATTCGAGCGGGGAGAATTGTAGATCCAGTTGAAAAAAGAGGTTTTGTTGGAAGGAAGAAAGAATCAGAAATTCATAATGTCGAGAGAGGAGGAAGAGGAAGGAAGGTCTACCAAGACGATTATAACTTCAAAACCATCACACCTACTCCTTCCATATCTAACATAAAATTTTCTTCACCTACCCACAACCAAAATAATCCCGCAAACAACCCAAACAACAATACCTACCGCCCAAGAAGAAATTTCTTGGAGGAACAAGTACAACTTCCGCCATTGCCTCTAACTCTCGCCGAAATGCATAAAAGACTTCTTAGTATCGGCCAAATAGCACTTGTTCCTTTACCCCCTTTACAGCCACCATTCCCTGCTTGGTATAAACCTGATCAAAAATGCGAATACCATGCCGGTGCCCCTGGTCATAACATTGATGGATGTATTGCATTCAAAAGGAAAATACTCCAACTTATCAAAGCAGGGTGGATTTCCTTTGATGATTCCCCGAATGTGAAGTCCAACCCTTTACCAAACCACGCTTCAGGAAGTGGGGGAGTCAATAGCTTGGAGGTGGGAAAAGAGGGTACAACAATGCTGAAAGTCACAATGGATAGCTTGTATGAGATGTTGAAACAAACTGGGTATCTCAAAATACCAGTCAATATGCAAGCTGTAGGAGGCATGAGCAAATACTGCAAATATCATCAGCAGTTTGGGCATGATATAGACTCTTGTGAGGAGTTTACTTGTGAGGTGGAAAACATGATGACGCTAGGGGTGTTGAGATTAATGAAACATAAAGAAGATGATTTGGTAGGAACATTGACTGGTTATGGCAATAAAGGGGAAGTTTGTCGATATCAACCAACTGAAGGGGGTCCACCTAAAATGATCCTAACCTAAGCCTCTAAATCTTGCTAGCGGAAATTATAATGCTTTGCCTTATAATTATGGTTATTCCTTTACAAACCCGAATCCTACCCCAGTTTTCAATGCCGAGGTAGGAGGACTCACCAGAAGTGGGAGATGCTTTACTCCTGAAGAGTTAGGAAACTATAAAAAGGATAAAGGGAAGAATGTGGTAGAGACAGAGGAAGTTAATAAGCCAGTGAGTGATGAAGAAGCTAATGAGTTTTTGAAGTTAATGAGGCATAGTGGAACAGCTTAAAAAGACGCCAGCTAGGATTTCCTTGTTGTCACTAATATTAAGTTCAGAACTCCATCGGAATGCCCTTCAAAAGGTTCTCAACGAGGCATATGTTCCTCAAGACATTACATGTGATTCTATAGAGCATTTGGTGGGTAGAATTCAAGCCACCAACTATCTTTACTTCACCGATGATGAACTTGATCCTGAGGGAGCCGGCCATAATAAGCCGTTATACATCACCGTAAAGTGTAAGGATTGTGTTATTGCGAAGGTGCTCATAGATAATGGCTCTGCTTTAAATGTGTTGCCAAGACATGTGCTGGATAAAATGCCTGTTGATGCCTCTCACATGAAGCCCAGTACCATGACTGCCAGAGCATATGATGGATCACCTAGACCAATCATCGGGAATATTGATGTTGAACTGGTTATTGGCCCTCAGCCGTTCCAAGTAACGTTGCAAGTAATGGATATCCATCCATCATATAGTATTTTATTGGGGAGACCTTGGATCCACGCAGCCCGAGCCGTCACATCTTCTTTACATCAGCGGCTTAAGTTCATCATCAATGGGAATTTGGTAACAGTAAAAGCTGAGGAAACTCTGTCAATGACAAGAAATATATCGATCCCTTACATAGAAGCTGAAGGAAGCACAGATGGAAATCTGCATGCATTTGAAGTGGTAAATGCTGAATGGGTACCAGAAAATACTACACGAAGAAAGCCAGAAATTTCTGATGCAGTAAAAATGGCTGCTAAATATTTTCTAAGGCATGGGCTGCCATTCCAGTATGACCCTACAACAGGAATGCCGGAGAGGATCAATGTGATGAAAATGAAATACGTTGATCAGAGATTCGGTTTGGGTTTTAAGCCTCGAAAGGTAGATTTCAAGAGAGCAATCGAGTCTAAAAGGGAAAGAAGGTTGGCTCGAATCGAAAGAAGGGAGCCAAATGAAGATCGGATACAAATTCCACCAATCCACGTGACATTCCCACGACCTGCACAAGTGATAAAGGTTGATGGTGAAATTGAGAAGGTGAGCAAGGAGTTTAGTGGTGCTACCATTCACTACCTGGAAGGGACCAGTGAACAAGAACCCCAAGGAGATGTTGAAGATGAAGAGAGCCCCTTTGAAACACTACCCCAACTAACTGTGGGAGCTCTAGAAGATGAGCCCTCTGGATTCGTGAGAAGATTAGCTGAAGGGGAAAAGTTGAACAATTGGGAAATTCAAGAAGTCCTAGTAGTCTTTAAAAAGTAAACATTTGATGGTTGCTTGCTTTTTTTGTTATTGCTGCATTTTGTTTGAATAAATTTGCATTGCCAGTAATCGTGGCTCAAGATATTGGCAACAAGATTTTGTTTTGAGCCCTTCTATCATTTTGAGTTTTAATGAGATCATGCTTTGCTTTTTCCCTTCATTATGCCTTCTAGTTTAACCTATTGCATTATGCACTCATAACAAAGGCACTTTCCGCTTTCAGGGAATCTGAAAGCGGGACAACGATAAACTTACAAACCCATTGCATTGAGAATAATTGGCCCAATTTTGATAAAACGATAACTTCAATGGATGAGGAAGAAGATGGTGAAGATGATATTGAGGAATTCAAGAAGCTTATAAAACAATCCGAACATGCATGGGAACCTGCAAAAGAGGAATTAGAATCAATAAATGTAAGTACCGAGCATGACAAAAAGGAGTTGAAAATAGGGATGTTGATCACTACAGCTATGAGGAGTGAGTTGGTCGCCCTTTTACGGGAGTATGTGGATATTTTTGCCTGGTCGTACGGTGATATGCCTGGTTTGGATACTGAAATAGTAGTGCATAGGTTACCTTTGATTGAGGGTTGTCATCCAGTCAAACAGAAGCTAAGAAGGACAAGACCTGATGTATTGCTCAAGGTCAAAGAGGAGATAACAAGACAATGGGATGCAGGTTTCTTGGAGGTAGTAGAATATTCTGAATGGGTATCTAACATTGTTGCGGTTCCCAAGAAGGACAACAAAATCAGGGTGTGCGTGGATTTCCGGGATTTGAATAGGGCAAGCCCGAAAGATGACTTTCCGCTACCGCATATAGATGTGTTGGTGGACAATGCTGCTAAGAGTTCCACTTACTCTTTCATGGATGGTTTCTCCGGCTATAATCAGATTAAAATGTTTGAAGCAGATAAGAGAAAGACGACATTTATCACCCCATGGGGAACTTACTGTTATAAAGTAATGCCATTCGGATTGAAGAATGCTGGAGCAACATACCAAAGGGCAATGGTAGCACTTTTTCATGATATGATGCACAAGGAAATTGAGGTCTATGTGGATGACATGATCGCAAAGTCCAAAGATGATGAAAGCCATATCCCAGCTCTGAGGAAATTGTTCGAGAGGTTGAGAAAATATCAATTGAAATTGAATCCTGCAAAGTGTACATTCGGGGTGAAATCAGGCAAATTATTAGGATTTGTGGTGAGTAATAAAGGCATAGAAGTGGACCCTGACAAAGTAAAAGCCATACAAGAAATGCCCGCTCCAAAGACCGAAAAGGAAGTTCGAGGTTTTTTAGGGCGTTTGAACTATATTGCTCGTTTTATCTCACAACTTACAGTGACATGTGAACCGATTTTTCGATTACTCCGAAAGAAGAATCCTGGAACATGGGATGAAGATTGCCAAAAAGCTTTTGATAAAATCAAACAGTATTTACAAAAACCACCATTGTTAGTTCCGCCTATACACGGAAAGCCACTCATCCTGTATTTAACTGTGATCGAATCAGCTATGGGTTGTGTGTTGGGGCAACAGAATGAGTCAGGAAGAAAGGAGCAAGCCATCTACTATTTGAGTAAGAAGTTCACAGAGTGCGAATCCCGTTACAGTATGGTTGAGAAGTTATGTTGTAGTCTGGTGTGGAGTGCGAGGAGGTTGCGACAATATATGCTATACTACACTACCTGGTTGATCTCAAGAATGGACCCCCTGAGGTATATCTTTGAAAAGCCATACATGTCGAGTAGAATAGCCAGATGGCAAGTACTGCTAGCTAAGTATGACATCATCTACATGACCAGAAAATCAGTAAAAGGAAGCGCAATTGCGGATCATTTAGCTGATAATGCTATTGAGGATTACGAGCCATTGAACTTTGACTTTCCTGATGAAGATGTGCTAGTGACGGAAAAGGAGGAGAAGAGTGGTTGGTGGTCTATGTATTTTGACGGCGCAGTAAATGTATCGGGCAACGGGGCAGGTGCTGTAATAATTTCCCCAGAAGGAAAGCAATATCCTATCTTAGTAAAGCTGCACTTTAGTTGTACAAATAACACAGCTGAGTATGAAGCTTGCATCCATGGGTTAGAAGCTGCATTAGAGATGAATGTAGGGAAATTAGAAGTATACGGAGACTCAATGCTAATAATCTGTCAAGTAAAAGGTGAATGGCAGACAAGGGATGAAAAATTGAGACCCTACCAGGAATACCTCTCCAAATTGGCTGAAAGCTTTGATGAAATAGAATTTACTCATTTGGGGAGAGATAAAAATCAGTTTGCCGATGCGTTAGCTACCTTAGCTTCTATGGCTATAATTGATTTTGGTGCCAAAATCCAGCCTGTAAGCATCGAGATCAGAAATTCTCCCTCGCATTGTTGTTTAATAGAAGAAGAGACAGACAAAGACCCATGGTACATGGATATAAAAAGATTCATCCAGCATCAAGAGTACCCGTCGGGTGCCTCGAAGACGGATAAAAGGACTTTGAGAAGAATGGCCATGGAATACTACATAGATGGGGAGATTTTGTATAAAAGGTCATTTGATGGGACTTTACTGAGGTGTTTGAGTGATCTGGAAGCCAACAAGGCTTTACAAGAAGTGCACGGAGGAATTTGTGCTACCCATGCAAATGGACACATGATGGCTAGGCAGATGCAAAGAGCAGGTTATTTTTGGCTGACCATGGAGAAGGATTGCATAAATTTTGTTCGAAGGTGCCACAAATGTCAAGTGTATAGCGACAAAGTCAATGCGCCTCCTGCACCCTTATTTAACATGGTATCTCCTTGGCCCTTTGCGATGTGGGGAATAGATGTGATCGGGCCTATTAATCCAAAAGCCAGTAACGGGCATCGTTTTATCCTTGTAGCAATTGATTACTTCACCAAATGGGTAGAGGCTTGCTCATATGCCCATGTGACTCAGAAAGTGGTCAAGCGGTTCATCGAGAAAGATCTAATCTGCAGATATGGTGTACCTGAGAGAGTGGTGACTGATAATGCTCAAAACTTTAATGGAAAGATGATAGCCGAGCTATGCACAAAGTGGAAGATCAAGCATTCAAACTCGTCCCCTTATAGACCCAAGATGAACGGCGCTGTAGAAGCTGCTAATAAAAATATAAAGAAGATTGTTCAAAAAATGGTGATCACTTACAAGGATTGGCATGAATGGCTTCCTTATGCTCTCCATGCGTATCGAATAGCAGTGAGGACATCAACCGGGGCTACACCATACTCTTTAGTATATGGAATGGAGGCAGTGGTACCATTGGAAGTAGAAATTCCTTCTTTAAGGGTCCTCATGGAATCTGGACTCAAGGAATCTGATTGGGTCAAGCTACGATACGAACAACTAAATATGATCAGCGAGAGAAGGTTAACAGCAATTTGTCACCACCAGTTGTATCAAAGAAGGATGGCTAAGGCGTATGACCGAAAAGTTCGGCCAAGAGAATTCAAAGAAGGAGATTTAGTATTGAGGAAAGTTCTATCACTACCAGGTGAAGATCGCAGTAAATGGGCGCCCAATTATGAAGGACCCTACGTAGTGAAGAAGACATTTTCAGGAGGGGCATTGATACTAACAAGAATGGATGGGGAGGATGTAGTTAGGCCTGTGAACTCTGATTCTGTAAAGAAATATTATCCATGATGTATAAGTCTTTATCAAATCAATAAATAAGATTGGGCCAATTATTTCTCTTTGCATATTTTTCATAAGGGGCGCCTGCAAAAAAAAAAAATCCCAAAAATACGCCCTTACAACTTCGCATGATCTCATAAATGCAATTCATCTCTTTTACCAAAATCAGTTTCCTATTGGAGTTTTGAAAAATTGATCTAGCATTTTGATTTCAAAGATAATTTGATGTTTATTCAACAACAATATTTTTGACATTCTACTTGTAAAATGACAAGTGAATCAAGCAACTCCTTCATAGAGGTGACCAAACTAAAAAATTTGTGAAAAAAAGAAATGAATAAACACCCTTATCCCATAACTCTTGAATCATGTGTTTTTAAATGTATGAATAATGGTATGTAGTGAACTCGTACTCATGACTCATGAAATGCATCTTTGCAAAGACCAAACAATCATACTGGATGAGGTCAAAGTTTATTGATCTTAACTGCTTGCGCTTGAAATGATGAAAGGCCATCTTTGTTATTCATTTCACTTTCTGAAATAAGTACATCCTTTGCGATCCCTTTTTGAGCCTGAATAATTTTTCTTTCATGAAAAAAAATCCCGACTAGGATCATACCCCACACTGAGGGGCAAGAGAAAATTTCAATGAGAAAAGAGAAAAAAAACCGTGAGAAAGCCAAAAAGGCATAAGAGCTCAAGAAACTAAAATGCTAGGGGGCATGCCCAAATCACTAGAAAAAGTGACATCCAAGATAAAGTGAGTATGCCATAGCAAAGCAATAAAAAAGGAAGAAGCAGCAAATCAAAGAAGTGCGGCAAAAGAAAAGATGGAAGACGTCAAAAGTCAAACTATTGATAGTGATCCTTAGTCTTTGAAACCCTGAAATACTCTTCGAGCCTTATGAATCCTTTTCTTTCATAGCCAAAAACCACAGCCTACGTTACGTGCCTGTAAAAGTCCTTTCTAATCAAGCAAGCAAGCAACCTGGAACAATAAACAATGCTCTCAAAATGCAAAGAATACTTTTTCATAAGATTCATGACATCAAGAATAAACTACTCATTATTATTCATATTGATAAAAATGAATTATTCAAAAAGAGACAAATTTTTCTCATACAAAACCTCGAGCTTTTTCTCAAGCCCTTCACTTTGAAACAAAAGGTCATCTCATGAGGTATTTTCACTGAAGATCTCATTGCCAAACACAAAAGCAAATAACCTCTTTTCCAAGAAAGAAAATAACCAAGGAGTTGCGAGATTTCAAAAGCAAATTGTTTTAGATTCACATCGAAATAATTTTTGTTTTCAAAATGCAAGATCAAGATTTCAAGATTCATTCTAGACCCATATTCCTTCACCAAAATGAACAAAAAAAGAAATGAGAGAATGGTCTTTTAAAACCATTATTTGTCTGAGTCGTTGGCAAAGCACACTTAAGGGCAATGACCATTACAAGGGGGCAGCATTGTGTTTAAGGAAAATCTATCATTCCTTACAACAAGACAAGGGGGCATTTTGGTTTACGAAAGACAGTTTGATCCTTTCAGTAAGTGACACCGAATGTTTTTAGCAGTGAAACGAGGAATAGTGAGTGATCCTTTCAAATTATTTGACGAGATAGAAAATCTCTAACAAGCAAGTGGGTCACGATGGGCACCACAAAGGTTGAGTTGTGCAAACAAATCTGGAAATAGATTTACATGGGCTAACTCGAGTGGGCTAGAAGCCAAGCGACAAAGATGACCTGAATCAGAGGTAGCAAGTCCTCATCAGTCAAGCAACAAGAAGACTAAAAAGAAATGGGGGCCTATATTTCAAAACAGGTAAAGATGCATGCATATCATCTAAACTTCGAGACATTGAACAATGAGTTTTGCAAATTTCATATGAGAAAATTCCAACAGAATCCATCAAGTGGAAGGCCAACTTGAAATGGCCAAGATTGAAATTGCTTTTGAAAATTTTTCACTTTTGAGAATTTTTTATCCTGGGCAGGCCGCCCATGAGAATTAGGCCACCTGAAAAATCCTTGTATTTTTCCACCTCTTTCAAGTGCGCATTCGAGCCCTTGATCATCCAAGGTATTGTGTTTCCTAACCCTACCTTCCTTTTCAAGCGCGCCTTTGAGCCCTTGCTTCTTTTCGAGCATGCCTTCGAGCTCTCGACCATCAAAGGTAGTGCATTTCCTATCCTACCTTCTTTTGAGTGCGCCTTCGAGCCCTCATCTCCTTCGAGCTTCCATCTCTTGAATAGTGCGCCATCGAGCCCTATCATACCATCTTTGAAAAAATCCTCGTATTTTTCTTCCTGGGCAGGTAACCCATTACAATGTACCAACTGGGCAGGTAACCCATTACAATGTACCAACTGGGCAGGTAACCCATTACAATGTGACCACCTGGGCTGGTAACCCATTACAATATACCAACTGGGCAGGTAACCCATTACAATGTGACCAAACTGGGTAGGTAACCCATTACAATATACCAACTGGGCAGGTAACCCATTACAATGTGACCACCTGGGCTGGTAACCCATTACAATATACCAACTGGGCAGGTAACCCATTACAATGTGACCAACTGGGCAGGTAACCCATTACAATATACCAACTGGGCAGGTAACCCATTACAATGTGACCAACTGGGCAGGTAACCCATTACAATGTGACCACCTGGGCTGGTAACCCATTACAATATACCAACTGGGCAGGTAACCCATTACAATGTGACCATCTGGGCTGGTAACCCATTACAATGTGACCATCCTAAAAAAAAAAAAAAAAAAAAAAAAAAAAAATCATCCTCGTATTTTTTTTTTTTCTCAATCATCGGGCAGGTCGCCTGGAACAATTAGACCATTCGCGAAATTCTTCGCGTTCTTTTATCATCGGGCAGGTTGCCCCAAATAATTTGATCCATTTAAAAAAAAATTATTAATTAAAAATTAAGAATTAAAACAAAAAAAAGGTGGGTCGTCTTCCAAATGACTTGCTTTTTAATTTCGACATCTCTTTGTAAAGGTCATGTGTCAATTTATTGTTTTTGAAGTTTTCAAGAAAAAGAAAAAAGCAAAAGTTCTCTCTGTATCTACTTTTCTTTATAAATTTACTACACAAAGCTAAAAGAAAATAAAATTTTCTAAATATCTTTGTATAGTAAATATTATAAAGAGGGGGCAACTGTCATAACCCAATTTTTGACCATTTTATTTTTATTATTTTATTTATTGAAAAGGATAAAAAATTGATGAAAAAAATAATAATGATGATGATGAAAAAACAAGTAAAATGAAATAAATAAAGAATGAATTAAAATTTGGGTTAAGGGCAACATGATTGGAAGTTTTTGGGGTTTAATTAAACTTTGGAATTAATCTAATTAAGCTTGAAATTAATTTAGTTCATCCAATCAAGGATTTAATTGGAGAATTGACAAGTTTTGAGACTTAATTAAGCTTGGAATTGATTTAATTCATCCAATCAAGGATTTAATTGGAGAATTGATAAGTTTTGAGACTTAATTAAGCTTGGAATTGATTTAATTAATCCAATTAAGGGTTAATTGGAGAATTGATAAGTTTTGAGACTTAATTGGACTTGGATTTAATTAAATTAATGAAATCAGGGACTTAATTGAAGAAATATCAAAGTTTAGAGTTTAATTGGGGTCCAAATTGCAAACATTAAAGTCCAAGGACCAACTTGAAAATGGCGCAGAAATGTAATGATCCAATTATATTTTAACCAGGGGTTTGATTGCAAAATTAGAAGTATCACAAGGACTAAATTCGCAGCCAGCAAAACGAGGCCGTTTTGCAACAACTGTTCACCGTCTCTGCAACGGCTCTCTGCCATTAAAGGCAGAAGCGTTTCGTCCGTTGGCGCGGACGTTTTCTCCATTGAAGGCGTCGGTTACGGAGCATTTAGGGGAGGCCAGCCGTTACATCCACCGAGGCTACCGCTGTCTCTATAAAAGCGAAGCAAAGAAGACCTCGCGGGGGAGGAGAGGGGAACAGAGAAAAAAAAACTTGAAAACCAGAGCACAAAAGACCAAGAGAACAAAAAACCCAGAAGCAGAGTGAACAAAAAGGAAGTAGACAGAGAGCTAAACCGGCCTTTTGTTTAGTCCCAGAATCCAATCACACACAGCCAAAAATCAGAAAAAAAAAAACAAAACAGAGGAAAAAGCAGAGCAACACGCAGAGAGCAAGGAAGGAAAAGGGCAGCATACACACAAACAAGGATTGCCCCTGCCATTGTTTTATCCCTGCAACAGAAAAAACAAAAGAAGACTCAACAATTGACATCCACAGTAAACCGGCGTCTTCATTGTAAGGTTTTTTTTTTCATCCTTTCAAATCTACTGGAACACGAAAGCAATCGGTGAACACAGAAGCAAAGGAAAGAAGAAGACGGAGCAGAGGAGAAAAGGTGGTGTCGGTCAGCCAGAGCTTCACCATCGTCTTCATCGCCTCGCAGAGCAGGTACGCCGTTCCTCTTCATTTTTTTGTTTTCGTTCAAATTAAGTTGCAATTACACTGCGCGAAGGTAATTTAATTACCTTCGCACAGCTCAAGGCACGCGTGAATTCACTTCACGCGTGCGCTTCGATACAGCCCAACCGGGCTGGCTGGGCCCAGCCCCAAAGAAATTATGCTGGGTTGGGCCTGGCCCAGCCCGGCCCAAAAATAGAGATAATAAAAAATATAAAAAAATAAAAAGTGTAGACAAAAAACAATTTTGCATGTCTTAATTTTTTTTTAAGGGCCACGAATATTTACCAACGCCAGAGTTGGATTTATTCGTGGTCGGATTTTTAATTGAAATTATTTGTGGTGGAATATTTACCAACGCCAGAGTTGGATTTATTCGTGGTCGAATTTTTTAATTAGAATTATTTATGGTGAATATTTACCAACGCCAGAGTTGGATTTATTCGTGGTCGGATTTTTAATTGAAATTATTTGTGGTGGAATATTTGGATGACATAGCTTGAATGGCCCTTACTTTATCTGGATCCACCTCTATACCTCTATCGCTTACCACAAATCCCAACAGCTTGCCCGATTTAACTCCGAATGAACATTTTGCAGGATTAAGCCTTAGTTCATACTTCCTCAACCTCTCGAATAACTTCCTCAAAACTTCCACATGATCCTGTCCCCTTTTAGACTTGGCAATCATATCATCTACATACACCTCAATTTCTTTGTGCATCATGTCGTGGAATAGAGTCACCATTGCTCTTTGATATGTTGCACCTGCGTTCTTTAACCCAAATGGCATGACCTTGTAGCAGTAGGTCCCCCAAGGTGTGACAAAAGTTGTTTTCGCCTTATCCTCTGGAGCCATTTTTATTTGATTGTATCCTGAAAAACCGTCCATAAAGGAATAAGTGGAACTTCGAGCCGCATTATCCACTAAAACATCTATGTGTGGTAGAGGAAAATCATCCTTAGGGCTAGCTCTATTCAAATTCTGAAAATCCACACAAACTCTAATCTTCCCTTCTTTCTTAGGCACCACAACAATGTTAGATACCCATTGTGGATATCTAACTACTTCTAGAAAGCCAGCATCCCATTGCTTTTCGAGTTCTGCCTTGACCTTGATCCAGACGTCCGGGTGGGCCCTCCTCAGTTTCTGCTTGACTGGCTTATAACCTTCTTCCAATGGTATCTTGTGTTCTACAATACTTGTATCCAAACCGGGCATATCTTCATAGGACCAAGGAAAGACATCTGAATATTCTTGTAATAGGGTGATCATTTTTATCCTTTGTTCAGAAGTAATTAGGGTACCTATTTTCAATTCTTTCTTGAGCTGACCATTGCCCACATTGATGGTTTCGAGTTCCTCGGCGGCAGGCTTCCAAGTCTGTTCCTGTTGTTCTACTAGCCTGGTGAATTCACTAATGTTGCTTTCATCCCACTCTTCTTCTTCCATAGATATTACATGCTCGTTCAAGTTTGGCCATTTATTCTTCATGTTAGATGTATGTGATGTTGTAGGAGATCCGCTTTCAGGATTCCTGAAAGCGGGAAGTGCTTGGTGTAAATGCATATATAAAAAACAATTTTTGAAAAAAGTGCATGATCTCATATTCATTCAAAGGAAAAGGTGGGCTCCATGACAAACATAGAATTTAGCTGACATCATGAGCCTCGATTGTCAACTAGAGAAAAAAAAAAAAGCAAACATAAGCAATGACAAAAACATTTTAAGGCAAACAAAGTTGGTTTACATTTTGAAAACCACTGGAGCTTCTTGGGTCACCCAATTCTGGAACTTTTCGCCTTGAGCCAACTTGCGCACGAAGGTCTTGGCGGAGACTTCTTCTAGTGTATGGATCGTCAGTTGTGGCAGCACTTCATCTTCTTTTCCCGCCATTGCTTTTGCGTCACCTTTTTCCTTCTCCTTTCCCTCCAAGGTGTTTATGCTCATACTTGCCAGCTCTAGACCTAGGCTTTCAGCTCCCTTATCATGTTGCACTATGTATGCAGCTCTTGGGAATGATACACTAAGGGGAGGGATTTCCAGCTGTTCTTCTTCAAGATCTCTTCCTTTAATTCTAGCCATCCTTCTTGTCCTTCTCCGATCAGCAGCCCAACGATAATCCTCTTGGTTAGGTTGATATCCTAGCCCAAATCTTTGATAAGCCTTTCTCTTCCTTGTCGGATTAGCCCCTTCTGGTATTCCGCAAGCGAGGTTATATCGACGTGGGACCCCACGGTTCAAGAAACATAGACTTGCCATCCTTGCTGCTTTTGAGATCCTTGGCCTTCTTAGCACGGTGTTCTCCGGTACCCAGTCGGTGTTCACGATCTCAAAAGCATGGATATTGTTATCCTTGCAATCCTCCGCTTCGATGAAAGGCACAACCACATTCTTTATCATGGATATTGCCTCCTCCGCCTTGACGGTTACTAACATCCCATTCATGATGTACTTCAGACATTGGTGCAATGATGAAGCTACTGCCCCCGCTGCGTGGATCCAAGGTCTTCCCAACAACATGCTATAGGAAGGGTGGATATCCATAACCTGAAGTGTCACTAGGAACATTTGCGGTCCCACATATAGCTCCACTTCTAAAGTCCCAAGTATTGGTCTAGGTGAGCCATCATATGCTCTGGCTATCATAGTACTTGGCTTCATATGGGATTCATCAATTGGCATTTCCTCCAGAATGTGCTTTGGCAAGACGTTGAGGGACGAGCCATTATCGACGAGCACCTTCCCTATGAGGCAGTCTTTGCACCTAACAGTAATGTATAAAGGCTTGTTGTGTCCGGTACCTTCAGCATCAAGCTCATCAGCCGTGAAGTAGAGGTAATTAGTTGCATGGATCCTCCCCACTAAATGCTCCATGGTTTTATGCTCAATGTCCTGGGGTACATATGCCTCATTCAATACCTTTTGCAAGGCATTTCGATGCGGCTCAGAGCTGAGTATCAAAGACATAAGGGAGATCCGAGCTGGAGTCTTTTTTAGTTGATCCACTATGCAATATTCGCTATGCTTGATCAACTTCAAAAACTCATTCTACTCCTCTTCTGTTACCGGCTTATTAACTTCTGGTGCTTTGTCCAGATCTACCACTTCTTTACCCTTTTCCTTCCTCCATTCTTCAGGCGTAAAGCAATGACCACTCCTGGTCAAACCACCTATCTCCGTCTGGAACAAAGGAAGAGGCGCTCGAATGTTAGATGCATACCCATAATTATACGACATGGCATTGTGATTCTCTTTTGTGCAAGACGGTTTAATCAAGATAAGCCTTGGGGGCCCATTAGCAGTCTGTTGGACCCTGCAAACTCCTGCCATCTCATCTTCACCTTCCATCATGCTCACCTCACACTTGCTCTCCATGGGTTCAATCCTCAATTGTCCCATCTTCAACATTTTTGCGATCTTTTCGCAAAACTCGGCGCAATCCTCAATGTGATGTCCATCTCTTCCGTGAAACTCACAGTAGTCATCTCTCTCCAATTGCCTTACCACCTTTGCCTCTAGAAATCCTGATTATACTAACATGTCGTACAACCTTTTCTTCGGCACCTTCAACACCTTGCCTTGATTTCCCACTTCGATCATGCCTATTCCACCACTATTTGGAGCATGCTTAGGCAATGGGTTTGAATTAACATTGGGCTTGTCTTCGAAGGATACCCAACCCAGCTTAATAAGCTCCAATAACCTCTTCTTGAAGGCATAGCAGGTTTCAATCCCATGCCCGGGATTACCCCCATGGTACTCGCAAGTCAACTCAGGCTTGTACCAAATTGGGAATGGTGGTTGTAGTGGTAGTGTAGGGATAGGAGCTATTTGTCCAATGCTCAACAGTTTGGCATACATGTCCTTCAATGGCATGGGTAACGGCGGTAGTTTTTCTGAAGTGTATCCTGTGTGGGGTCTTTGGTAGTGATTTTGGTAGTTTGGCTGGTTATTTGCTCGGTTAGGTGAAAAAGGTTGGTTAAAGTTTATGCGTGAGAATTGAGAGGTAGGTGCTTGTGGACTATGGAAATTTACTTTTTTGCCTTTATACCCGCCTTCCAAATTGTTAACGTCACCTTCTCTTTTCCTTCCAATAAAACCTTTCTTCTCTAAAGGCTCCGCTATGCGCCCAGCTTTAATTCCTTGCTCTATTCTTTCCGCCACATGTACAACATCATAGAAATGTTGAGATGAGCTACCCATTAAATGCTCATAGTAAGGTGCCTTGAATGTATTGGCGAACAAAGTCACCATCTCTGTTTCTATCAAAGGGGGTTGCACATGCGTGGCCTCGTCCCTCCATCTTTGCGCATAAGCCCTCACTGACTCTTGGCTTCTCTTTTCCATTGACATGAGGCTCGTTCGATCTGGAGCAATTTCCAAATTGAACTTGTATTGCTTTAGGAAAGCCTCCACTAAGTCCTTCCATTTCTTAATCTTGACATTATCCAGCCTCATGTACCAACTTAGCGCAGATCCCGATAGACTGTCTTGGAAAAAGTAGATCATTAATTTATCGTCATGAATCACCTCAGCCATCTTATTGCAATAAGATTGAAGGTGAGTGTTTGGGCATTCCAACCCAGTGTACCTTATAAACTCTGGTATCCTAAAATCTTTTGGTACCGTGAGGTTTGGTACCAAGCATATTTCCGACGCTCGCATGGGGTCAAACCAATCATTTCCCTCGACTGCTCTTAACCTTTCTTCTAATGCTGATATCTTGTCATCGTTCACAAAACCAGTGGGCCTATTATCGGAAGGCCCCTCGGCTGTTAAATCTACAGTGATGTGAGCTTGAGGGGGCTGAATGGGAATAGCAGGTGCAAAGTGCTGCCCCGTCGCTGAATCTACCCCCAAGTTCTGAGATAACCCCGGGACATGAACTGACGGTGCTCCTATAGGTGGTTGGGTAGACGTTCCCTCTCCGTTCTTGGTTCTTAAAAGTTGCTCAAGCAAATTGGTCAGTCGAGAAACTTCATTTTTCACAGATTCCAACTCGGTCTGGTAGTGCGACTCTAATTGAGCTCTTTCTTCGTTTTCCATTCTTAATCTGGAACGGGTTTGGTGGACTCGGGATGTGGGACCTATGTTTCACGATCTGCAGATGCATGCATAGATGTATGAGAAAAATGTATGATTGTGATGGATGCATGATTGTGATGTATGGTTGTGAACGAAACAAACAAACATCCCATTATAAGCATTCTCTTGTCACATTGCTTTGATAGGAGTTCTGCCTTTCGAGTCGTTTGCTTGAATCATGTTCACCAAGAGACAGATTTTGCATAAGAAGATGGGTCAACGCCCTTTTCATTAACGCTTGGATAAAAAATACATTAGAAATAAAAGAAATACAACATTGCTAATCCCTCTCCTCCATAAACTCTTTAGCCAACGGTAAGAAAGCAAAACCGCGGTTCTCAATCTTCCCTAGAAAGGCATCGGTTTCAGCTAGGCTTCGGCGATAGCGAATGATGTCTCCTCCCACATTACGTGCATTGATTCTAATAATTCGAGCGTGTGCGGCAGCTTCGTCCATTTGCTCATCTGTTTTGGTCATTTTTTCTATGAGCAACATGTTGGTTCTGTTCAAAGCCGTGTTGTTGGCGTCGATTTGATCCTTGTGCCTTTCCATTGCTACTAGCTTCTCGTCTAGATACTTCACCTTTTCGCGTTCTTTGTCAAGCTTTATCCTCATAACTTTTATCTCATTCTTCTTGACCGCTAACTCTGCCTTATCATCCTCGAAACCTCCCCTTTCGTTTTCCAACTCCATATATTTCTTATTCAAATCCTCGTACTTCCCAATCCTATCCATTAGTTCGAATTGCACTTGCGCAAATTTCTCTTGGTAATATTCTGCACTTTCTTGGCAATCGCTAAAGTCCATCTCCATTGCTTCAAGTTCAGAGCAACCTTGCATCCAATCCAAACTCACCCCTTTTAGCTCCTTCTCGCTTCTTTCCCTAGCAATCTTCTCCTCACCCAGTTTTGACTCAAGCTTTGTTATTTTCATGTCTCTAGACTGTATTTGCTCATCTAGAAATGTTCTCATTTTATCCTGTTCTAGCATCATTTCTTCCAACATTGCTTTGTCTTTTCTGCTCTTGCTCAATTCTATTCGTAGTTTCTCCACTTGCCTTCTCAAGTCTTCTTCATTGTTAACCCTCTTTCTCTTAATGGGTTCCTCTACAGTTTGAGGAGATTTGACTTCTACACGAGGCATGGCTGAAGCAGCTGAATCATCTTCAATATTAACCCTTTTTCTCTTAATAGGCTCCTCTACAACTTGAGGAGATTTAGCTTCTACGCAAGGCACGGCTGAAGCAGCTGAGGCTCTCCATTTTACATATCCTTCGCTCATACTTGGATCTCTCAAA
>JAAWWB010000203.1:0-23998 GCA_018804465.1 Populus tomentosa | reverse complement strand
TTTGTCATCCTCTCTCCTTCCTTGACATTACATTTCAAATAGAGGTTGAAAAATATATTTTTTTAAAAAAATATTGCTTAATTTTTTAAAATTATTTTAATGTTATGATATTAAAAGTAATTTTTTTAAATAAAAAAATATTATTTTAATATATTTTAAAAAACAATAATTACTACTTTTCAAACACCTATTTAATAATCCTAGGGCTTGGCACAAGTCACTAATGCCAGAATTGGTATCGGGCCCTGCAAACCCGCCCATGACAGGTGTTACTGGAGGCCGGATGAGCAACCCATCAGCCCCACACTGAGGCCCATCTCGCGCATAATACAAAAAGGGCTGCACCCCCTGCCTTAACTTTGTGCAAGATGATGAGGTCTATTTTCTCGTTGTATGTTCAATAGAAGAGAAATGCATCAAAAGTGCCTTGGATTGATTTACAATATCAAACGGCACCTTATCATGAAATTATATTTATAGAGCATAGTATTAGATTATTATTTCTTTGAGAGTACGTTATATTCAATTATTTAACACATGCTTAGTTCTATGCATATTTACAATAAATCCTAGATTAATTATATATTCAGTTTGTAACATATATGTCCATTAAAGTTGCATATCAAACCAAGTAAGAGATGATATGGTTAAACTTAGTAAACTTAACTCATTAATTTGCAACTTGGTTAACTAGGTCAAAGGTTGAGTAAAATTTGGTTTGATTTTTTTTTTTAAATTTTGAATTAAAGTCATTTTAACTTTTTAGATTTTTTTTAAATAAAAGCATTTTAAATTGACCTGATTAATTTAAATTGACTCATTTAATTCATTACTTGCTTCCTGAGCTTAGTCATGAATTTAACTGAGTTTTATAACTATAGTTTTTTAATTCTAGAGTTATATTATTCTAATTGTTGTAACCCAATTTTGGACTCACCAAGATTTTCTTGAATGTTATTTTATTTCTATTATTATTTATAAAAATAAAAAAAAATCAATTTCTTTTTCAAAAATAAAAATTAAAAAATAAAAATAAAGGCTGACAATGTGGAGAAAGGAAATCGGGGAATCAAGCTGCAATTTTGGAGGAAGTTCAAGGCCTAATTGTACCTTATTGTGCCTAAGAAATGAAGAAAAAATACAAATTCAAGGTCAAATTAAATGATTATCGGATGAATTTGCATAAAAATTAAGTTCAATGACATAATTAAATTTTTAATGGGCCAATTTGATTTAATCATGGGCTGAATTAAATTTTAATTATGTTTAAGAATTAATTTGGGTCCAATTGAAGGATTTGATTAAGTGCAAGGACTTAATTATATTTTAAATGGGTCAAATTAATTTTATTTGGGGCTTAATTGGTGAAAAATTAAGTTTGGGAGTTTAATTTGGGCTTAATTGAGAAAATCCGAATTTTAAAAGACCAAATTTAATTTTTACCAAGTTAATTAGGGGGCGAATTGCATTAAATAAAAAGGTTTAGGGTCAATTAGGGCTAAATTGAAAGAGAAAGGACTGAAATGGACTTTGATAAAAAATCACTGTTCATTATCTTCTTTATTTTTCTGAAAAAAGCTGGTCTGGTTGACTACTTTGCAACTGCATTTAATGTACCTAACATCCACTAAATTTAACAAATCTTATACGAAAATGATCCTCTGCAGTTTTTCTACAACCCCATGTGATCAGGTTGGGCTAAATGACAATATATTAGCACTGGTGACAGCCTAAAGAGGCCTACTCAATCAGTTTTTGTCTGCAGATTTTATTTTTTTTCTCTGAAAAAGCTGGTCTGGTTGACTACTTTGCAGCTGCATTCAATGTACCTAATGTCCACCGAATTTAACAAATCTTATATGAAACGGATCCTATGCATTTTGTCTACAACCCCATGTGATCAGGTTGGGCTAAATGACAATATATTAGCACTGGTGACAGCCTAAAGAGGCCTACTCAATCAGCTTTTGTCTGCAGATTTTCAACTCATGATACCTACTTTGAGCCAATGGTTGGGATCCTTCCCAACTGAATCAAGGGCTTAAATTTTTTCTCAATGTAGACAAGATTGCCCTCTTCCACCGCCTATAAATAGAGGTGGATTTCATGGCCTAAAGAAGGAGAAAATCGGGTCCAAAGTCAGCCAAAAAACCTGTTTTTCTGCCGATTTCTGCAACTTTTTCCTTCTCTCTCCGCCTCTTCTTCAGCACCACCACCACCATCACCGGCTTTACCACCATAATTTCCATCAACTCAGATCCTCTCCACTGGCGGAGCAGCCACTGTGACTTTCTCTCTCCTCTCTCTCCTCTCCTCCTTCTCCCCGCTGCAGATTTTCTTCTTCTTCTTTCTTCCTCTGCTGTCAACGTCTCCTCCTCCAACTCCACCGTTTCAACCACCAGCCGAACCACCTCATCATAGCAGCCACGACCCCTTCAGCCAGGTGAGCCTCCCTTCTTTCTTTTTCTTTCTTCTTCTTCTTTTTCCTTTCCTATTGCATGAACAGTAGACGTGAAATATAATTCACGTCCTACTGTTCATGCAGGACGTGAATATATATATATATTTATGTGTGTGTGTGTGTGTGTGTTATAATAATAAAAAATAAAAATAATAAAACAAAACCAAGGGAGTTCTTGCAGTAGGCATTGATGTCATGTTACTTTGCACACAAAACTGTACCGTAATTTTGTAATATGGGAGAACAAATAACTGCTGCTTTTCCGAGTCCTAAAATTTCTAGCATGTCTCAATCGTTGTGCTGCTTGAATGTAGCATGTTTATTGTACAATATCACACTTTAACAAAATAAAAATAAAAAATAAATATAAAAAGAAAAATAACGCGGGTCTAACACCCATCCTATCATGTTATCGTTCGTGGGTCCAGAGCCAAAATCTCAAATATGGTTATACCCATTTCTCAACGATATAAAAATAACTTTTATTTTATAAACAAATGCTGTTCGTCGACATGTCTCTTTTTCATAAAAGGACCGATGTCAAAAGTTTAAATATCAAATATGGATTATGTCCATATTTTTTTTTTGGTAACTCCGACGTAATTCTCCTTTTTAGGGTTAAACGTCAATATTTTAGACGAGTCTCCTATTTTTAGGGACTGATGTCATTTTTAACGTGTCTCCTATTTTTAGGGACCGACGTTAACTATTTTATAAAAAAAATAAAAATTGCAAATAAGCTCAAAATATAATAGCATTTGAATCAAATATAAAAACACACGAGTAAGGGTAACCTTTCTTTTGAAAGGATGTTTTAAGGGTGGTGTCTACCTTCCCTTAATCATAACTAACCCAGTACCTGAATCTCTGGAACCAGTGTCTAATTTGGGATTTCTAGTTCCCTCAAATTACTAGATGGCGACTCCAATAAAATTTTCATTTCAACCAATCAAAACAAAATCTTTTTATTAAATAAACAAAAATGAGCGGAGCCGTCGCCCGACGTCGTGTATCGACAGAATGGCGACTCCGCTGGGGACAGGGTTGAACCAACTGCTTGTGTGTGCTTTTCATTTTTTTTATTATTGCTGTTTATTTTTGAGTATTTATTTTATTTGCACTATTTATTTTATGCAATATCAATTGTAAATCATTTCATTTTTTAATTACACATGCATGCATGTTATTTATTTGTGTATTCACACACTTCACGATGAACCCATAAAAGCTCTGGACCCGAGCTCATCCTTTTTAAGGTTAGAAAAGAAAGATTCAGGTGGCAAGTGTGACTTATGTCCACTGATGCTCATTTGGACTTTCGCTTGGATTGTAACTCACCCTATGCAACGGGTATTGTGGAATTTTCTTCCCATACTCATGTTGTATAAGGTTAAGAGGCTGATTACCCCATGGGTAATTCGGGCAATCTAAGAACCAAAGAAAATCTTTAAGATTAGAATCAACCGAGCCAAACCCTATGAGCTAGATCTTATCAATTAGGATATACCTTTAGGACACAAACAAATATCAATGCATTAACATACATATTCATATACATTTCATATTCTCATTAAATCTCCACCGATCTTTATAGGAAGTGTGAGATGGAAAAGCCCATTACTATTGAGGAATTTTTGACCAGATCAGAATTGAACCAATATGATGAAGGGGATTGTTTGCCATCCAAGTTTGAGTCTCAATTGCCAGAACATGTTAAATTAGATGACAAGCCACTTGGTACAGGACAGTTGCTAGATTGTTGGGAAAAGTTATCCTCTCATGATCAAATCGATTTTCAGAAACAATACGGGGATCTATCACATTTACTGAAAATTAGGGTCCAGCATGCTTGTTTTCAAGCCATGATAGGGTTTTGGGATCCAGAATATCGGTGCTTCACTTTTGATACTGTGGATATGACTCCTACTATCGAGGAGTATGATGCCCTGTTAGATTGTCCTAAGTCAGAAAAGGTGTACTTTTACACACATACAGAGCATGCACCTTCTAATTTTGCTTGGATTACTCAAATAGACTGTCAACTAGCAAAAGCACAGGCGACTAAACGAGGAAATAGCCAGGGTTGGTTTTGGAATGTACTAGAAGCCATATTCAACAGGAGATTACGCGATGAGAGCAACGAAATTCGACTGAGAATTTTGGCCTTAGGCATATATGGTTTGGTTCTTTTCCCATCTGCCGAGGGAATGATCGATTTTGAGGCTGTTAATGTATTTAAAAGTGTGGTGACCCTTAAAATCAACCCTGCTGCAGCGATATTGGCAGAAACCTTCTCATCCTTAAATTATTGTAGAAGAGCTGGAAGGGGTCGTTTAAGATGTTGTTTGCAGTTGTTGTTTGTCTGGACTGTGAGTCATATGATTGAGGGGAAGATTTCAGGTTTGATCGGTACCCCATGGCATCTTTATTCTAAGCTGGAGAATTTCACTGAAAAACATTTGCATGAAGTAGGAAGATCCACATGGGAATCAATGTTTCGAAGTTTAAGTAAATCTCAGTTTCATTGGAGGAGTCGATACTCTTACTTCAAATCTTATCTGGCATACTGTGGTGAGTACCCATGGGTTCCGTTGATAGGAGCCCGTTGCTGTATTAGTTATTGTCCCAACATGGTTTTGCGACAGTTTGGATTTGAGCAGTTTATTCCAAGGACTACCGAACTGGCAACATTTTATGAAGATTTCAAGACCTCGAAGAAATTATTAGAGTCAGTGAGGAAGGCATGGAAACATCCTGGTAGGGTTACTTCTGCTAAAAGAGTAGAAGGAAAAACAACTAAAGGGTATCCGATATGGCAAAAGACGAGAGGGAAAGGGTACAGAGTTCCTCCTTTTGAAGGGCCACCGAGGTCTTTGATTCAGTCTACTGAAGACATATACGAAGAAGTTCGCGCCCAACAAGAATCTTACAACCTAAGTTTGAATGCTGAAGTGGAAGAGTTAGGGGCTAAAAGAAGAAGGTTAGAATCTAATCTAATCACTCAAGAAAAAGCTTTGGCTAACACAAGAAAAGAAAAGGATGATTTGTTAGCTCAACTACAACAGCAACAACTTAAGTTCCAGCAACTACAAGAAAAATATGTACTTTTGTCAGAGGATAAGAAGAGGCAAGATGTTAGCATAAAGAGATGGATTGGAAGAGCATCAAAAGCTGAGGAAATGGTATTGAAGTTGGAAGAGACAAATGAATCACTCCAGGAGCAGTGCCGAAGTCAAGATATAATAATTGCCAATTTAGATGAGCGGGTGGATCATTTGCTTTCTATTGAGCAGACCTTATCATCAGAAAAAGAAAATGCAGAAAGAGAAGCAGAATGTTGGGCTTCTGAAGCTATGCGTTATCATGTACAAGCAAATGATGCCAAGAATTATGCTTTAGGATTAAGAGGTATAGCCCAACAAATAGCAGACGGTGAGCCAATGACTAGAAATGAATTCCATCGGTTTTTTGGGTTGATCAGAGATGGAATTAATGAGATCTCAGCATATGACGGTCCAAGGCTTTGGAAAGATTGAGTCTGTTGTAATTGTAATATTGTAAAATAATGAGAAATGCTTATTTTGATTCTGATTTATGGCATCAAATTTCTCCCCTAAATCGGTTCAAGTCCCTGTAGGTTTGGAGTCCTCAGTGAGAACTTTTTTTAAGAGAATCTGATCTGGTTTGTTCCTTATCATAAGTTAAAAGAAAATTTGAAACCAATAACAAACATGCATAAACCATATGGCATTTTGCACCCATTTGTGCATTTCATTTAGTTTACTTGCATTCATCCAGGTTGAAATATAGGTCCCCCAAGAGGCCATAAAATTCATTACACTCGACTACGAAGGAAGATAATGGAGAATGAAGAAAGAGCTCAACTAGAGGCTCATTATCAAAGAGAGTTAGAGAACATGAAAAACGATATAGCACGACTTACAAGTCTACTCGAGCAGACCCTAGTATCCAAGTCTGGGGAAGGTACCTCTACCCAGCCGGCAGTTGCAACTCCATCTATATCTATGCCATCAGCTCCCTTTGTATTCCCGCCTCAAAATTTAGGGGCAAATCCCTCTTCATTTGAACAACAGTTCACTGCCAATGTTCCACCAGCACAAGTGCCAATTACTGTAAAGCTGGCAACTGATGGCCCACAAAGGATGAAATTCTCTGAAAATGTCGATTATGATAAATTGACTGCTCTAGAAGAGAGATTGAAGGCAGTTGAAGGGGCAGACTTATATGATCCTGTTTATGCTGCAGAAATGTGTTTAGTTCCAAATGTAGTTGTACCCAAGGAATTTAGGGTACCAGAATTCATCAAGTATACTGGAACTGAATGCCCAGTCACTCATCTTAAATCTTATTGCAATAAGATGGCAGAAGTAGTGAATGATGAGAAACTTCTCATCCATTTCTTTCAAGACAGTCTTTCTGGATCGGCATTAAGCTGGTATACAAGGCTGGATAACACCAAGATCAGAAAGTGGAAAGATTTGGTAAAAGCCTTTGTGGAGCAGTATAAATTCAACATGGAGGTAGCCCCGGACAGGTCAAGCTTGTTAATCATGGAAAAGGGCAGCAAAGAGACTGTAAGAGAATACGCTTTGAGATGGCGTGAAAAAGCATCTCATGTGCAACCCTCTTTGTTAGAAAAAGAAATGGTCACTCTTTTTTCTAACACTTTTAAATCTCCCTACTTTGAACACCTGGTGGGTAGTTCAGCTCAGCATTTCTATGATGCTGTAACTATCGCTGAGAGAATAGAACAAGCGATAAGAGCGGGGAGAATGTCAGAGCCTACTGAGAAGAAAGGCTTTACTGGGAAAAAGAAGGATTCCGAGGTGAACAACGTGGAAGGAATGTACAAGGGTAAGAAAACAAATTACCACCATTATAACTTCCAAATGCCTACCCAACAAGTTGCAAGTGTAAACTTCACTAAACCTTTCCCTACCAACCAAGAAAACCAACCACATGACCAACAAAGTAACCAGATCGTTAATCCTCCAAAAAGGAATTTTCAAAGAACCCAAGAACGACTGCCACCATTACCACTTCCTTTGGGAGAAATGTACTCAAAGTTGTTGAGTATTGGGCAAGTAGCTCCCGTTCCCTTAACCCCACTGCAACCTCCATACCCAAATTGGTATAAGCCAGATCTGAAATGTGAATATCATGCTGGCGTTGCTGGGCATAACATTGAAAGCTGTAATGCATTCAAAAACAAGCTTCTGCAATTGATAAAGGCTGGATGGATAACTTTTGATGATGCACCGAATGTGAAATCCAATCCTTTGCCCAATCATGCTGCAAGCGGTGGAGGAGTGAATGCTGTAGGAATTGAGGGTAAAAAGGAAAGCGTTTTGAAAGTTTCCATGGAAAGACTGTATGATATGCTGGTACAGTCTGGATATTTATCTGAGTTTGAACCAGTGATGAATGAAAATAATTATTGTAAGTTTCATGGCAAGGTGGGACATCACATTGATGATTGTGAAGAATTTCACCACGAAGTGAAAAGGATGCTGACTTTCGGCATGTTAAGGATAGAGAGTGAAGAAGAGAGCAGTGAAGTTGGGATGATAGGCCATCAGGAGACAAAAATGGAAGTTTGTAGACTCCAACCAACTGTGGGTGGTCCACCAAAACTAATCCTGACCAAGCCTGTATGCACAAACAGTGAAAGTTATGGCTCAATGCCTTATGGGTATTCTTTCAACATTAAGAACCCTACTCCTATCTTTCACCCTGAAATTGGCGGTTTAACTCGAAGTGGTCGGTGTTTTACACCAGAAGAATTAGAGAGGCAGAGGAAAGCTAAAGGAAAAGAGACAGTTGATGTTTTTAAAGGCATGGAAGTGAACAAACCTATAAGTGAAGATGAGTCCAATGAATTTCTGAAGTTGATGAAGCATAGTGAGTATAGTGTGGTGGATCAGTTGAAGAAAACTCCTGCTAGAATCTCTTTAATGTCACTTATCTTGAGTTCTGAGTTACACCGTAAGGCATTGCAAAAGGTGTTGAATGAAGCATATGTGCCGCAGGATATTACTCAAGATACGATGGAACATTTGGTGGGAAGAATTCAAGCATCCAATTACTTATACTTCACAGAAGATGAGCTAGGCCCGGAAGGGACTGGGCATAACAAGCCTTTGTACATCACCGTGAAATGTAAGGACTATTTGATCGGCAAAGTGCTTGTGGATAATGGTTCAGCGTTGAACGTGCTACCAAGGCATATATTAGATGAGATGCCAATTGATGTTACTTACATGAGACCAAGCACGATGACAGCTAGAGCATATGATGGTTCCCCTAGACAGGTGATAGGGACCATTGACATTGAATTGTTTATAGGGCCTCAGATGTTTCTGATAACATTACAAGTGATGGACATCCATCCTTCGTATAGCATGTTATTGGGAAGGCCATGGATACACGCCGCTGGGGCTGTGACATCATCTCTACACCAATGTTTGAAGTATATTATCAATGGTACTCTAGTAAAAGTTAAGGCAGAAGAAACCTTGTCCATGATAAGGAATGTGTCGGTCCCTTATATTGAAGCAGAAGATTGCAAAGATGGAAATCTCCATGCCTTCGAGGTTGTGAACACTGAATGGGTACCAGAGAATACGGTGTTAAGAAGACCAATGATTTCTGATACTGCCAGAATGATAGCTAAGTGCTTTTTGAAACATGGGCTACCATTCCAGAATGATCCAAGTGCTGGAAATCTCAAGAGAGTCAACATAATGAAAATTAAGACTGTTGATCAGAGGTTTGGGCTTGGCTTTAAGCCTAAGAAAGATGATTACCAGAGAGCTGCTAGGATTAAGCGAGAAAGAAGGTTGGCCAGAATGGAAGGAAGGAAGCCAGAAGAAGAAGACATTGTAATCCCACCTATCCATGTTTCTTTCCCAAAGTCAGCATATGTGATGAAACCTGAAAACATGATGGAAGTCTTGGGGCAGAAACTAGCTTTCATGGACATCAACAATGTAGAGGAAGGTGAAGGAAAAGGCTGGAATTCTGATGACGAGCCAAAAACAGCAAAAGAAGATGAACTGTTACCTCAGTTAACTGTCCACTCTTTAGAGGAGGCTCCAACCAACACCTTTGTGCGAAAGCTTGCTGTTGACGAAGTATTCCATAATTGGGAGATTGAAGAAGCCCCAGTTGTTTTCAAGAAGTAATGAATAAGCGTCTGCTTATATTTGCTCTTATGTACTTTGTGTGCTTTGCTTTGGAGTTTGCTTTGTGTTTTTGTACCTAGTTGGAAATCTTGGTTTAAGATGTCAACATAAGGTCTTTTCATAATTATTGAGTCAGCTTTTAAAATATTATTGAGATCTTGCATTTTCTTCAACAATTGTTATCTTTTTTGTTTTGTTTGGCTACAAGATACGCATTTACACAAAACACCTTCCGCTTTCAGGAATTCTGAAAGCAAATCCTCCATAAATCCACAAACATATTGCATTGAAAATGAATGGCCAAACTTTGATAAGGATGTGATTGCAACGGACGAAGAGGAATGGAATGAAGATTATATGAAAGAGTTTACTAGACAGGTAGAACAGTCTGAGCATGCTTGGAAACCTGCAAAAGAAGAATTAGAGGTGATAAATGTAGGCACCGAGCAAGATAGAAGAGAGCTAAAGATCGGAACTTTGATTACTACAGAAGAAAGATGTTGTTTAACCTCACTACTACGAGACTATGTGGATGTGTTTGCCTGGTCTTATGCAGATATGCCTGGTTTAGACATTGATATTGTAGTACACAGATTGCCTTTGATAGAAGGATGTAAACCTGTCAAGCAGAAATTGAGAAGAACTCGCCCGGATATTCTACTCAAGGTCAAGGCCGAGATAAAGAAGCAGTGGGATGCTGGTTTTCTAGAAGTCGTTAAATACCCTCAATGGGTATCGAACATAGTGGTAGTACCAAAGAAGGATGACAAAATCAGAGTATGTGTGGACTTCAGGGATCTAAACAAAGCTAGTCCAAAGGATAATTTCCCTTTGCCTCATATAGACGTCTTGGTAGACAATGCTGCTAGAAGCTCAACTTATTCCTTCATGGACGGATTCTCCGGGTATAACCAGATTAAAATGGCTGAAGAAGATAAAGAGAAGACCACTTTTGTCACACCATGGGGAACATTTTGCTACAAAGTGATGCCATTCGGGCTAAAGAATGCTGGAGCCACATACCAAAGGGCAATGGTGACACTTTTTCATGATATGATACACAAAGAGATTGAAGTGTATGTGGATGACATGATTGCCAAGTCTACGAATGAAGAAGATCACGTTCAGATTCTAAGAAAATTATTTGATAGACTGAGGAAGTATCAGTTGAAATTGAATCCTGCAAAATGCTCATTTGGGGTGAAGTCTGGAAAGTTGCTAGGGTTTGTGATAAGTAATAAAGGAATAGAGGTTGATCCTGATAAAGTGAAAGCAATTCAAGCAATGCCAGCTCCTAAAACCGAAAAAGAAGTAAGAGGTTTCTTGGGACGTTTGAATTACATTGCACGATTCATATCTCAGTTAACAGCAACATGTGAGCCAATTTTTCGATTGCTTCGAAAAAAGAATCCTGGTACTTGGGACAAAGATTGTCAAGAAGCTTTTGATAAAATAAAGCAATACCTACAAAATCCACCTTTGTTAATGCCGCCTGTACCTGGAAGACCTTTGATCTTGTATTTGACAGTAACTGAGGAAGCAATGGGTTGTGTGTTAGGACAACATGATGAGTCTGGAAGAAAAGAGCAAGCTATCTATTATCTGAGCAAGAAGTTTACAGATTGTGAATCCAGATATACTATGATTGAGAGGCTGTGTTGTGCTCTTGTATGGAGCACGAAGCGTCTTCGACAGTATATGTTGTATTATACCACTTGGTTGATCTCAAAAATGGATCCTCTTAAATACATCTTTGAGAAACCTTACTTATCAAGCCGAATAGCAAGGTGGCAAGTAATGTTGGCCGAGTATGACATTGTATACAAGACAAGAAAATCTGTAAAAGGAAGTGTAATTGCTGATCATTTGGCAGATAATGCTATCAAAGATTATGAGCCTTTGAAATTTGACTTCCCGGATGAGGATGTATTGATAGTAGAAGAAGACAAAGAGAAGAATGATTGGTGGATTATGTATTTTGATGGGGCAGTGAATGTATCTGGCAATGGAGCAGGCGCTGTGATAATCTCACCTGACCAGAAGCAATATCCCATCTCAATCAAACTACAATTTGAATGTACCAACAATACTGCTGAATATGAGGCTTGTATCCTTGGGTTGGAAGCTGCTTTAGAGATGAAAATAAAGAAGCTGGATGTCTATGGGGATTCAATGTTAATAATCTATCAAGTGAAAGGCGAATGGCAGACTAAAGAAGAAAAATTGATCCCATATCAACAATATCTCTCAAAACTGACTGAGGGCTTTGATGAGATAGATTTTACCCATATGGGAAGAGAAAAAAACCAGTTTGCTGATGCTTTGGCAACTTTAGCTTCTATGGCCAAAATTGATTTCGGAATCAAGGTACAACCAATCCACATTGAGATTAAAAATTTTCCAGCTCATTGTTATTCAGTCGAAGGAGAAATAGATGGGAACCCATGGTTTTATGACATCAAGCGGTTTATCCAATATCAAGAATATCCCTTGGGGGCATCTAAAGCAGATATGAAGACCTTGAGAAGGTTAGCCATGGAATTTTACCTAGATGGAGAAATTCTATATAAAAGATCATTCAATGGAACTTTACTAAGATGTCTAGATGAAATCGAAGCTAAAGTAGCATTGCAAGAAATTCATGAAGGAATTTGTGCAACTCATGCAAGTGGGCACATGATGGCTAGACAAATGCAACGATCTGGGTACTTCTGGATGACCATGGAGAAAGATTGCATCGATTATGTCAGAAAATGCCATAAATGTCAAGTGTACAGTGATAAGATAAATGCACCTCCATCTCCTCTGTTTAATATGACATCACCATGGCCATTTGCAATGTGGGGAATAGATGTGATTGGTCCAATCAATCCAAAGGCCAGCAATAGGCATCAATTTATCTTAGTAGCCATTGATTACTTCACAAAGTGGGTGGAGGCCAGCTCTTATGCTCATGTAACTCAAAAGGTGGTCAAATGCTTCATTGAGAAAGATTTGATATGTCGGTACGGTACACCTGAGAAGATAGTGACCGATAACGCCCAAAATTTTAATGGAAAAATAATCATAGAATTGTGTGCGAAGTGGAAAATTAAACATTCAAACTCGTCTCCTTACAGACCAAAGATGAATGGTGCTGTCGAAGCTGCAAACAAGAATATCAAGAAGATTATCCAGAAAATGGTAGTCACTTACAAAGATTGGCATGAAATGCTTCCCTTTGCTTTGCATGCATATCGTACAGCAGTAAGGACATCCACTGGAGCTACACCTTATTCATTAGTATTTGGGATGGAAGCGGTGATGCCTTTAGAAGTTGAAATTCCCTCTTTGAGAGTACTAATAGAATCTGAACTAGAAGAAGCTGAATGGGCTAAAGTGAGATATGAACAGCTGAACATGATAAGTGAGAAGAGGTTGGCTGCAATTTGCCATCACCAGCTGTACCAAAGAAGGATGGCCAAGGCATATGACCGGAAAGTTCGACCTAGAGAATTCAAAGAAGGGGATCTTGTACTACGAAAAATCTTGCCATTACCAAGTGAAGACCGAAGCAAATGGGCACCAAACTATGAAGGCCCATATGTAGTGAAGAAAGCATTCTCCGGAGGAGCTCTGTTGTTAACTAGGATGGATGGAGATGATTTACCTAGGCCTGTGAACTCTGATTCTGTGAAAAAGTATTATGTATGATGGTTTCATCCAATCCAATCAATAAAGTTTTGGCTAGGAAATTCTCTTTGCATTATACCTCACCAAAAAGCCCATGCATGATCTCAATGGCTCAACAATTTGATCTTTCAAACTTTTTTTTTAACAAGAAAGTCCATTTTTTTTAAATGAGGTTTTAAAAGAACTGATTTTGTTTGTGATTTCAATGAAATAAATCAATGATTTGTTTAGAATAATGTTCAGAGTAATTCCCTTGAAAGAGATGACCAAACAAGTCAAAAAAACATGCAGCTGGAACAACTATCACCCAAATTATGTCTTGGATCCACATTTTATCAGCATGAATAATGGTTGGTAGTACATTAGTTTGTCATGGACGCGCAAAACATGGTATCTTACATATCCAAAGCATTGCGTTGGATATGGACAAAGTTTATTGGTTTTAACTGATCTTACTTGAAATGAGGAAAGGCCATCTTTGATATTCCCTTCACTTTCTTTAAAATTATCCTTTGCAGTCCCAATTTGAGCTGAGTCTATTCAAAGCCTTTTCTTTCATGAGAACCTTAACTAAGATCACACCCTACACTAGGGGGCAAAAAGTGAAATATGATTAAGGAAATTGTCTTGAAGGCATGTGAGCTTATAAAGAAAGTTTGACAACAAAGAATTCAATTAAATTCCAAACAATTGAGTGAATTCCTAACAAATATGGGAATAACAAAAAAAAAAAACAACAGAAGTTCCTCATTTGGAATATTTAGCATCATTTTTGTTGTCAAGACAGCAAAAGAAAATGCCAAGACAAGATAATAGTGATCTATAGTTTATAAGCCCTTAAACACTTTTTTTTAAGCTTATGGAATGCTCTTTCTTTTATAGCCTTGAGCCATAAAATACATTACGTGCCTTTGAAGTCCTTTCTAATCAAGTAAGCGACCTGGATCAATAAATGGCGTTCTCAAAATATAAGAGACTTTTCCATAAAGAGTCATGGCGTAGCAAATAATTACTCGTTATTATTCATGCTGTTAAAAAGAGTGTTTCTAAAGATAAAAGGCAAATTGTTTCTTTTCTCTCAAAACACCTTCAAGCAATCGCTTGAACACTTTGAAAACCAAAGCAGAAGGTCATCTCATCACTTACCTTCATCTTAGATTACTTTTACCAAGAGATTTGACATAAAGCCCCAGAATTGCCTGAACATTGTTATAAACAGACATTGAGAGTTTCAGTTTTCGTGAACAAAACAGATCTTTTGAAAAATCATTTTTGGAAAAAGGTTTTCTTTGTAAGAAAAATGAGCGTATAACACATTATGAGGCACCATTAGAAAACCAGAGATTCTAATGACAACAAGAGCAAAGGAGGAAATGAAATGAGGCAGTTAATTCTCCCAGGGGGCAGAGAAGCAGTTACCAGATCCTTAACGGCAAAGAAATTTGCTTCCCTGGTGGAAAATACACGTGATAAACTGTGGGCTTCTTCTAGCATGAGGACTGAAATAGTATGATTTCCAGTATCTATGAAAGGAGATTATTGACTCTTACAGTATGATCAGTTAGACAACAAGACAACTGATACATCTTCAGTAAGAGAAATGCAGATGAAATCTCAGGACAATGTCGGGCCACGGAGAAGCTAATTCTCTCAGTGAAGTTACCAATAGAGAAACGTGCAGTGACTGTTGGGAAACTCAAACAATGCTTATCTTATGGGTCAGCTTGAGTAGACTTGAAGTACGCGTAAATCAAAACAGCTCACTCAAAGTCAAGATCCTCAAACAAGATGAACGGGGATCTATATTTCAAAAACAGGTAAGATGCATTGCATATCATCTCACTTCACAAGCATCGCATATTTGTTTTGCAGATATCTCTCGAAACAAAACTCCTCACGGGATCCAACAAGACACAGATGAATTGAAGTTCTTTTAAATCATATCAAATGTGGCAATTCCATAAAAGCAAAATTCATGAATAAAGACGAGAAAGATGGATTTTTATTCATGGGCATAATGGTTTACAAGTACAAACGTTAAACACTGCGAGGACGATTAGGGATATTTTCAGCTCGCTGATGATCCATCATTACTCGAAATTCCTCAAACTGGTTAATTATGCGTTCCATCTGTTCCTCGAACTCGAGGTGTCGTGTGTTCACATAGTCCCTCCAAAAGTCAACACGTGCATTGAGCTCTTCATTTCTCCTCTCCAAGTCGTTTCTGTAACGTCTCTCATCATGGAGCCTTTTCCTTAAATTCTCAATCTGATTATGGAGCTCAGGAATTTGAGTATTCAACTCAAGTCTTCTGGCATGAAGACGCTCTGCCATGTTCACCAAAGACGAAGTAGCTCTGATACTGAGAGCAAGTGACTGATTCACTGCTTCAATATCGGTCCTGGCTGCCAGTATTAATTCATCACGAGGAAGGATCATGTCTCTAGCCACGGCTACAGCAATATCTTCATTGTCCATTACAGTATCCTCTATTGTAACTGGACGACCATTCACTTCAAAAGTAGTACGCCAAACTACAGGCTCTGCCGCAGGAGCAAGGTTTGGATTAGCATTGGAAGAAGAGGAAGACATGGTTAAAACTTCAAAAGTTGAGAACTCTGAGAGTATTGAAAATGTGAGAAGTTGATGATGTCTTTTGCCCGATACCGCGTTGATTTATAGGGAATTTGCTCCTGCCATCATTTTTGAATAGAAGCTCAGATCTCAGCTGTACATATAAGACTTTCTTGAGCGTTGTCTTTGAGATTGATTTGCAAATCAGATCTCAACTGTACATATAAGACTTTCTTGAGCGTTGTCTTTGAGATTGATTTGCAAATCAGATCTCAACTGTACATATAAGACTTTCTTGAGCGTTGTCTTTGAGATTGATTTGCAAATCAGATCTCAACTGTACATATAAGACTTTCTTGAGCGTCGTCTTTCAGATTGATTTGCAAATCAGATCCCAGCTGTACATATAAGACTTTCGTGAGAAGCTTACATCATCTTGAGATCGATTTACAAATCAGATCTCAACCATACAGGTATGACTTCCTTTAGAAGTTTTCATCAACCCTGAAGCTCATCATCGGGCAGGTCACCTGGAACAATTAGACCACTTGCGATTTTCATCGCATTTTATCAATCGGGCAGGTCGCCTGGAACAATTAGACCACTTGCGATTTTCATCGCATTTTATCAATCGGGCAGGTCGCCTGGAACAATTAGACCACTTGCGATTTTCATCGCATTTTATCATCGGGCAGGTCGCCTGGAACAATTAGACCACTTGCGATTTTCTTCGCATTTTATCATTGGGCAGGTCGCCTGGAACAATTGGGCCACTTGCGATTTTCATCGCATTTTATCAATCGGGCAGGTCGCCTGGAATAATTAGACCACTTGCGAGTCTCCTCACGTTTTATCATTTTATCAATCGGGCAGGTCGCCTGAAACAATTAGACCACTTGCGAGTCTCCTCACATTTTATCATTTCATCAGCGGGCAGGTCACCTGGAACAATTAGACCACTCACAAAATTCTTTGCTTCCATTTTCACCAGCGGGCAGGTCGCCTGGAACAATTAGACCAACTGAAAAATCTGTGTATTTTTCAACACCGCCATCATTTTTTTTTCTTTACAAAACTTACTATGCAAAGTCAAAAGAAAATGAATTTTCCAATGCCTTTGCACCGTAAGCATTGTAAAGAGGGGGCAACTGTTGTAACCCAATTTTGGACTCACCAAGATTTTCTTGAATGTTATTTTATTTCTATTATTATTTATAAAAATAAAAAAAAATCAATTTCTTTTTCAAAAATAAAAATTAAAAAATAAAAATAAAGGCTGACAATGTGGAGAAAGGAAATCGGGGAATCAAGCTGCAATTATTGGAGGAAGTTCAAGGCCTAATTGTACCTTATTGTGCCTAAGAAATGAAGAAAAAATACAAATTCAAGGTCAAATTAAATGATTATCGGATGAATTTGCATAAAAATTAAGTTCAATGACATAATTAAATTTTTAATGGGCCAATTTGATTTAATCATGGGCCGAATTAAATTTTAATTATGTTTAAGAATTAATTTGGGTCCAATTGAAGGATTTGATTAAGTGCAAGGACTTAATTATATTTTAAATGGGTCAAATTAATTTTATTTGGGGCTTAATTGGTGAAAAATTAAGTTTGGGAGTTTAATTTGGGCTTAATTGAGAAAATCCGAATTTTAAAAGACCAAATTTAATTTTTACCAAGTTAATTAGGGGGCGAATTGCATTAAATAAAAAGGTTTAGGGTCAATTAGGGCCAAATTGAAAGAGAAAGGACTGAAATGGACTTTGATAAAAAATCACTGTTCATTATCTTCTTTATTTTTCTGAAAAAAGCTGGTCTGGTTGACTACTTTGCAACTGCATTTAATGTACCTAACATCCACTAAATTTAACAAATCTTATACGAAAATGATCCTCTGCAGTTTTTCTACAACCCCATGTGATCAGGTTGGGCTAAATGACAATATATTAGCATTGGTGACAGCCTAAAGAGGCCTACTCAATCAGTTTTTGTCTGCAGATTTTATTTTTTTCTCTGAAAAAGCTGGTCTGGTTGACTACTTTGCAGCTGCATTCAATGTACCTAATGTCCACCGAATTTAACAAATCTTATATGAAACGGATCCTATGCATTTTGTCTACAACCCCATGTGATCAGGTTGGGCTAAATGACAATATATTAGCACTGGTGACAGCCTAAAGAGGCCTACTCAATCAGCTTTTGTCTGCAGATTTTCAACTCATGATACCTACTTTGAGCCAATGGTTGGGATCCTTCCCAACTGAATCAAGGGCTTAAATTTTTTCTCAATGTAGACAAGATTGCCCTCTTCCACCGCCTATAAATAGAGGTGGATTTCATGGCCTAAAAAAGAAAAAAATCGGGTCCAAAGTCAGCCAAAAAACCTGTTTTTCTGCCGATTTCTGCAACTTTTTCCTTCTCTCTCCGCCTCTTCTTCAGCACCACCACCACCATCACCGGCTTTACCACCATAATTTCCATCAACTCAGATCCTCTCCACTGGCGGAGCAGCCACTGTGACTTTCTCTCTCCTCTCTCTCCTCTCCTCCTTCTCCCCGCTGCAGATTTTCTTCTTCTTCTTTCTTCCTCTGCTGTCAACGTCTCCTCCTCCAACTCCACCGTTTCAACCACCAGCCGAACCACCTCATCATAGCAGCCACGACCCCTTCAGCCAGGTGAGCCTCCCTTCTTTCTTTTTCTTTCTTCTTCTTCTTCTTCCTTTCCTATTGCATGAACAGTAGACGTGAAATATAATTCACGTCCTACTGTTCATGCAGGACGTGAATATATATATATATATTTATGTGTGTGTGTGTGTGTGTGTTATAATAATAAAAAATAAAAATAATAAAACAAAACCAAGGGAGTTATTGCAGTAGGCATTGATGTCATGTTACTTTGCACACAAAACTGTACCGTAATTTTGTAATATGGGAGAACAAATAACTGCTGCTTTTCCGAGTCCTAAAATTTCTAGCATGTCTCAATCGTTGTGCTGCTTGAATGTAGCATGTTTATTGTACAATATCACACTTTAACAAAATAAAAATAAAAAATAAATATAAAAAGAAAAATAACGCGGGTCTAACACCCATCCTATCATGTTATCGTTCGTGGGTCCAGAGCCAAAATCTCAAATATGGTTATACCCATTTCTCAACGATATAAAAATAACTTTTATTTTATAAACAAATGCTGTTCGTCGACATGTCTCTTTTTCATAAAAGGACCGATGTCAAAAGTTTAAATATCAAATATGGATTATGTCCATATTTTTTTTTTGGTAACTCCGACGTAATTCTCCTTTTTAGGGTTAAACGTCAATATTTTAGACAAGTTTCCTATTTTTAGGAACTGATGTCATTTTTAACGCGTCTCCTACGAATATTTTTTGTTTTGGTCGACACGTCTCTTTTTACAGAAAAGGACCGATGTCAAGGATTTATACCAAATAAGGGTTATGTCCATTATTTTCTCTTGGTAACTAAGACGTAAATCTTCTTTTTAGGGTTAAGTGTCAATATTTTAGACGAGTCTCCTATTTTTAGGGACTGATGTCATTTTTAACGTGTCTCCTATTTTTAGGGACCGACGTTAACTATTTTATAAAAAAAATAAAAATTGCAAATAAGCTCAAAATATAATAGCATTTGAATCAAATATAAAAACACACGAGTAAGGGTAACCTTTCTTTTGAAAGGATGTTTTAAGTGTGGTGTCTACCTTCCCTTAATCATAACTAACCCAGTACCTGAATCTCTGGAACCAGTGTCTAATTTGGGATTTCTAGTTCCCTCAAATTACTAGATGGCGACTCCAATAAAATTTTCATTTCAACCAATCAAAACAAAATCTTTTTATTAAATAAACAAAAATGAGCGGAGCCGTCGCCCGACGTCGTGTATCGACAGATATTGTACAGGTTCCTATATGGAAAGATATTTGCCGGAAGTTTTAAAATTCAAGAGCGAAAACATGCGGTATTTTCGGTCAGCAGAAAGTTATGCTGAAGGCTTCAGGGACAAGAACATTTCTGCTGCCTTTCTTGGAACTCCCTATGCTAAGATATTCCTTGCAAAATACTGCAATAGCTTCATCCAAATTGGACCAACGTACAAAATTGGAGGGTTTGGATTTGTAAGATCTCTCGCTCATATTTATTCACCTTTTCCATTCATTAATAATTTTCCTGAAATTACTATTGCTAATTTACATTCTTACGGGCCAAACTAAAATATGCATATAGGATTAGTTCAAAATTGGAGGCTTTTTGTTGACTTTGGAGGTAGGTTGGACCCCAAGTTACAAGCTGTTTAGTTTGACCAAAGGAAACTAACAATGAAATCTTTGATATTGAACTAAATTAGCAGGAGAGAGATCACTTAGATAGGTTCAATGAATCATTAAATAGAAATTGAATAAATTAGTAGGTTCTGGTAAAAGATACATGCCTCATCTCAGGCTTATATACTAACACGTCCAAATATATATATATATATATGAATTAAACATGATCCTATGTAGTGGTCACATTTGTACATGGTTAATTTGTTTACCAGGCGTTTCCGCGTGGATCTCCATTACTTGCTAGCGTGAATGAGGCTCTACTGAAAATATCAGAAAATGGAACGCTACAAGAACTAGAGAAGACATGGATTACGCCACAAAAATGCCCGGAGATGCAGAGTGAAAGTTCCAGCCTTGGTCCCAGTGGCTTCCGAGTACTTTTCTTCATAACAACAATTGCCTTCGTCATATACGTTTGTCGCTCTAATTTGGTGAGGCATAAAAACATACAGGGAATTATCTCAGCTGTAGTACTGAAACGTTGGTTCTCTCTGAGTAGGCACTTCACTAGAAGAGTAGCCAACGCAGAAATTCCTACAAATGGTTTTCCAGAGGCTCCAGTCCCGCTGGCTTGAATTTAGCCATAGAAAGCCGTTGTTGTGAGAAGAAATCTAACAAAATTGATGAAGCTATGCAGATTTATACATTACTGTACACGTTGAATGTGAATAGAATACAAATTAGACAAATTACATAATTATCGTGTAATTATGTGATTTTCACTTTCCCTCCATTTTCTATTCAATCCTCTTTGCTTCTATTTTACATCGTGTAAAAAAAACAGAAAAACAAATTTAGATTATTTACAGAATTACCATTATATTTTAATTAATAACTATAAAATATTTATATAAATATTACAGCTTTGTCATCAAAATATTATTATAATATTTTTATATATAAAAAAAAAAACTAAAACTTTCACAATTGAGATTTCATCAAATTGTGCATACAACTCAAACCCAATCACTATCATGCTAAAAGTCAAAATAATATTATAATATTGCGTTTTTCATATTGTGCATATGCTAGTTAGCCCAAAGAACATCATCACTACCATGGGTAGCCACTTTCATGTTATAATTTCCATACTTGGTTTTTAATTTCTTCTTTATTCATGTCTTCGCAACCCTAAATAACTATGAATTATATAATTTGGAATTTCTATTCAAAATTGGATATTTTCAACCCCCCATCAATAATCAAGAATACAAGTGCATTTAATTGAAACAAAATATCTTACCACAACGAATTGACCCAAATTAACGAGTCTTTTGTACTAAAATCCAAAAATTCCTTATTTCTCTTCCAATTAATTTGTCACATTTCTCTCTCTATCCCCTAAACTCCCAACATCTCTCTATCTCTAAGGTTTATTAGTTTGATTTAGTTTCTTTGGTAGAAATTATGTAGTTCAAACTCTCTTCATTCTATCCAATTTGAGAGAAATGAAAGAGGGGATGGAGAGGAAGAACAAAAGTCGAGCTTTCTTCCCTTTTGAAACTGTTGGCTGCCACTTATAAAAAGAGAGGGAAGATTTTCCTTTTATTTACAATAATTCCACAACTTTAATATGTCACTTGTTATTTCTATCAAATCTTTGATCTTTGGTAATTTTCACATACAAATTTATTTTTTATTTTGTCTAAGGTTTTAGGCTAATCACTACTAGAAATTCAACAAATACAAATAGAATTACTGACGGGTTTTTTTTGTTGGTATTTTACAGTGAAATTTATCGACATAAATTTTTCCACCACTAACTTCGTAGGTATATATCAACAAAAATAATTCGTTGGTATATACCACATCACTACAACATTTAAAAGTTTTACCGATAGATATTATCCATCAGTGTAAGATTACCAGTCCGTCGATAAAACTTTTACCGACTAAATCACTGATGGACTACATCTGTTGGCATAACGTTTGTTGGTAATTCCATGTTTTGTCGCTAATTTTGTTGGTAAAAAAAAAAACCGATGGTTTTACTACAGAAAATGCGCGCAAAAAAAAATATATATATTTCCGCTCAAAATATAACGATGAATTCATTTCGTCTGTCGTTCCATCGGTAAAATTACCGATCGAATAACGACATCAGTGGTTATGGCATATGTAGTAAATATTTTGCAACTCTTTGTAAAATACTGACGGACTCATTCTATCTGTAGAGATGTTGATGATTGTGGTATATGTAGTAAATATTTTGCAACTCTCTGTAAAATATTGACGGAATAATTCCGTAGAAACATAATTTAAAAATATTTTTAAAAATAAAATTGAATAGAATAAATAATATAGAATTATATAGAATAATAGTAAGAAACCAATTAAGCAAATAAAATTCTATAAAACATTTAAAATATAAAAATAAAGTTAAACAATATACATCCAAATATTCATTATAAATTTTGAAGTGTTTCAAAAAAAAATTGAACTAGAACAATGGCGGAGTTAGAGGAGGAGGAGGTTGGTCGTTTCCAAGACCATACGGCCAAAACAAATGCAAACACATATCACCTATTTGTGATCTCATGTCCATGACAAGCTGGTGGAGTTGTTCATAATCTACCAAGAGTTACTAATATTGTTGTTTAAAGGCCATGATCTCCTTAGACTAGGTGCTCGTAGTGATGGAGGTTTTTTAAGGAAGAATGAGAAATAAGGGAGGGGGAGAGGAGGGTCAAGGGCTCGATCATTTATTAAATATTATCAATGGATTTACCGATAAAATTATTTTGTTTGTCAATCCATCAGCAATTCTGTCAGTATAAGTTGTCGCACTCGGACATTGCGGCGAAATGAGAACGCCGTTAACCATTGATTCTGTAGAGAAGGAATCTCAAAAGGGGAAAATGATAAAAGAAGATGATCTGAATAAATTCATGGCCCTAGAACAAAGGATGAGGACATTTAAGGGAATTCGCCTATATGATCCTATAAAGGCTGCTGAGATGTGTTTGGTGCCTCACGTTGTCATTCCCAAAAAGTTTAGAGTGCCAGAATTTATCAAATATATGGCAAATCAATACCCAATAACTCATCTCAAAGCATACTGCCACAAAATGGCTGAGGTGGTTGATAATGAGAAACTGTTGATTCATTTCTTTCAAGACAATGTTGCCCTCACTTGGTGCATGCAGTTGGACAATACCAAGGTTAAAAATGGAAGGATTTAGTTGATGCCTTCACGAGGCAATACAAGTTCAATATAGACGTGGGCCCTAATCGTTTAACCTTGCAAGTTATGGAGAATGATAACAAAGAGTCCATAAGGGAATACGCCCGAAGATGGAGTGAGGTAGCTACACAAGTTAACCCTCTTATGTTGAAAAAAGAGATGATCAGTTTATTTTCCAACAGCTTTAAAGCTTTGTACTTTGAATACTTGGTTAGAAGCTTTACACAACATTTCACTGACCTGGTTGTTACAGCTGAGAGGATTGAACAAGCCATTGGGTTAGGTAAGATTGCTAACCTGATTGAGAAGAATGGTTTCACTGAAAAAAGAAAGGACACTAAATGTGGTTGTCAAGACACTTATCATTCCTATAGCTAATTGCTTCACATCGACTCCTGGAAATCAACTATCTTAAAGATAAAGCTATGGTGATATTAGGTCAAGAATGATCCACATATGATTTCAATTGATTGTTGAAAAGATGCCCTTGTCGAGGAGAATGAATTGAAAGATTCTAGAAATTTCAATCAATGATCGTTAAATGTTTAGT
>JAAWWB010000202.1:0-23990 GCA_018804465.1 Populus tomentosa | reverse complement strand
AGATGGAAAATATTGAAGGTTATATCATGGGTGCCAGAACCATGATGAGAGTTGAGTCAGAAGATGATCCTGAAAGGGGTATAATCCAGACAAGAGATATGAATATCATGGTGGGGTCTTGGACCATTCATTTGAGTAGTTGCAAAATTTTTAAGAATCGAGATCGGATGATGGTGAGCAGGAAGCAAGTTGGAGTTTGTGAAAGATGATATCATCAACCGTATTGTCACCAGAACATCCTCAGATTGACAAAAAGATCGAAATGCTTGGCCAAGCACAAATATTGCTAGAAAGCTGATCCAGAATGGTGTTGAATTGTCAATCATTTTGTTATGGATTTTTTCCCTTTTGCATTTTGTTTTGGGATCACACCTTCAACCTTGAACGAAACATGTCTTTTCTTGTCTTCCTGTTGTTTTGAAATCAAGAGATGTTTTTTTTTCAAAGGGTATTTTGACAAAATATTTTGATCAAACTCCAACATGAAAAAATAAGGCTAGTCAATCCTAAATGGTTAAAAGTGTTTTGATTGCAGAAATGACTCGATATTTGTTAAAATGACAAGATAAACAATAGGAGGTGACCAGAAAAATTTTGAATTCACAGTTGAAATTAAACCAATACCATATAGCTAAATTTTAGCAGTATGCATAATGACATGTAATGGATTCAATAGTTATGGACTCGTGAATCATGATTCTTACAAGTCCAAATCATTACACTGGATGAGATCAAAATTTATCGGTTCTAACTAACCTTGCTTGAAATGAGAAAAGGCCATTTTTGTTCATCCCTTCACTTTCTAAAGATATATATCCCTTACAATCCCTATTTGAGCCTAATATAATATTTCTTTTTAAAAGAAACCTTGACTAGGATCACACCCCACACTAGGGCAAATAAGAGATTTTTTGTTAGTAAAGATGAAGACAATGTTAGAATCAATGGATAAGGGGAAGTCTAAGAAGAAAAATCCAACAATTGAGAAAAGACTAAAAGAAAAGAAAACAGAGACTGGGGGCATGTAAGAAAACTTTGAGGAAGGCTACGAGAAAGAAAGAAAATATATATATATATATATATATAGTAAAAATTGCAAACACTTAAAGGCAAGTCAAAGATTAAGGAAGAAGAACGCCTATCTAGCCTAGGAAGGGCAAACGAAGTTTCAATCAAAGAAAGAGACAATGAATACCAAAAGTCAATACCAGAAAAAAAAATATACTAAGTTGCAAACGGTTGTCTTTTGGGATCAATGATAAAGTCTCTAATGATTAGATTGATTATTCATCAAAGAAGAAGTTGAATTTGCTTTATGACCCATCTTAAGAGAATTCTGACCTTTGAGGTTAACAAGGTTATATGTCACTTTCTCTACAAAGACAACAAGAGAAGAAAAGTTGATGAATAGTTGATGTTGATCCTAGGTCCTTAAAACCCTCAAACACCTTTTGAGCCTGTGAATTTCCTCTCTTTCTAACCATGAACCATAACCTGCATTACGTACTTTTAAAAGCCATTTTCGATCAAGTAAGCAATCTGAACCCATAAATGGCGCTCTCAAAACTGGAAGAGCTTTTCTATAGGGGTCGTGACTTCATGAATTAAGCTATTGATTATTATGCATGTTGATAAAATTGGTGCTAAGAAAAAGAAAACAATCTTTCTTGATAAGTCCTCAAGTTTTGACTTGAGCCTTTTGTTTTCTTTGAAATTTACAGAAGGTCACCTTATTCATAGACCATCAAATGATATACCCAAGATCAAATATTGAAACTGACACAAAGAACCATGGAAAAAGCCATTTTAATCTTACAACGGGTCAATTTCTGTTTTCGAAATACAAGACGATTAAAGGAATATATTGAATGACGTGTGTTGGGTTTTTTACCAGAAAGCATGATTTTCGAAAGATCTTTTCCAAAACTAATATCTCTCTAATTTCATTTCAACAATTAGACTTGAATAGACATGAAATTTAAAATATGAGATTTGATTCCAGAACAAAGAAGAACATCGATTGAGTTTGTGAAATACTCGACAAAAATAACATCAACTCTTCTCAACACTCTTTGAAAAGTTGAGCCACCTGGGGGCAATACAATAAACCCTAAAAAGAAAAAAACAAGCAGTATTCATATCAGCTGGGGGGCAAAGAAAGATGATTAAATGATGAATCAATAAACTAATGATAATGGTGTTCAAAGAAAGATAATTAGATGAATAAGCACATTCAGATCACACCAGGGGCAATATTGTTCAAAAACATTCCATGATCTAGTGAACTCAAGCAGCAATTGAAAACAACACTGCACTTGAGGGAAAACTTGTATCTTCATCTTGGGGTTACCCTTTGAAATATGGCTATGAAAGATGTTATCGCATAGTTGCATTTAAATGAATATCATAAAGATGCACACCACCAAAACTGACTATAGGACCATCTGTTTTAAAGCTTAAAGGCGCACTTCATCGCATGAATATTGGTGAACATCATTGATGCTGCTAATGCATTTCTTTTCACAATCAGATTCGACAAGATGAGAGAACTCCATGGAGAAGAACATTGAGCTTACAACGATGGGCCTTCTACTGTAAGCTATGAGATGCATGTCTGGACGACTAGATAGTTTCCAAAAAGACTAATGATAACATATATTTGAAGAGTATTGTTTTAGCTTGAAGCAAGTTTATGACTGATTGACAATCTCGATGAGTGTTGGCACTATGCGCACAATCAATGAGAGAACAATTCTCAAGATAATCCAAAAGATGAATGATCGGTTAAGCTCATTCATGATGAATCAAGCAACACCATAATTGGGGGCACACTCATGCTTGATAAACAACAAGAGGAGTAATCATCGTGGATAGCCCAGGATAGGCACGACACTTACAGCTCAGTGGATGGCTAGCACACGAATAAGCTGGTAAATTAGAAGGACAAAGAAGGCTTTGGAATGCAAACGAAGGCACCTTATGACGATGGAGCATCAAAGAAAGGAGACCTATATTCCAAATTAGGTAAGAAAGCATGCATGTCATCTAGCCTCAAAACATTTCACAATTGTTTTTGAATTGTTATAGGAAAAATCCTCAATGAGGTCCAACAAGATTGTGGAAAAAAAAAAGCATTGTGTTGATGATAACAAAGAATCAGTTTTGATCATGGAAAAAAAGAAGATGAGATGAACCCTACCATTAGGAAAATCTCAAAGAAAAGAAAAGATCAACCCTGCAATCAGGAAGCCCCGAGTTTTCAAATCCTACGATCAGGAATTATCAGGAAGCACCAAGTTTTCCAGCCCTTCTCCTGTCATCCCTTCATGACTTTGCCAGGTAAGTCCTATTTTTCACACTTGTCAAACCATAATCTTTCATTTGGGTTGATCACTCATAACAATGAGACCACTTTATATTTTTTTTCATCTTCCACCTGGGTAGGTTACCCTTCACAATGAGACCGTTTTTCATATTTTTCTACCTGAGTAGGTCACCCATTATAATGAGACCACACTTCACATTTTTTTTCCATCTGGGTAAGTCACCCATTACAATGAGACCACACTTCAAATTTTTTTCATCTTCCATTTGGGTAGGTCACCCATCATAATGAGACCGTTTTTCACATTCTTTCATCTGGGTAGATCACCCATTATAATGAGACCACTTTTTACACATTATTTTTTTTTTTGGTTAAATGAGGTCACCAGATGGGATCTCATGTAGCTTTGGTTAAAGAAAATCGCCAGCTGAAATTTTAGGTTGACCAAGCTGCACATATTCTTTGGTTTTGGTTTAATGAGGTCGCCAAATGGGATCTCATGTAACTTTGGTTAAAGGGAATCGCCAGATAGGATTTCAGGTTGACCGAGCCCACATATTTTTTGGTTTTAGTTAAATGAAGTCGCCAAATGGGATCTCAGGTAGCTTTGGTTAAAGGGAATTGCCAGATGGGATTTCAAGTTTACCAAGCTACACATATTTTTTTTGTTCTAGTTGAATGAGGTTGCCAGATGGGATCTCGAGTAGCTTTGGTTAAAAGGAATTGCTAGATGGGATTTTAAGTTGACCGAGTTGCACACATTCTTTGGTTTGGTTTAATGAGGTCACCAAATGAGATCTCATGTAGCTTTGGTTAAAAGGAATCGCCAAATCAGATTTCAGGTTGACCGAACTCCACATATTATTTGGTTTTGGTTTAATGAGGTCGCTAGATGGGATCTCTGGTAGCTTTGGTTAAAGGGAATCACCAGATGGGATTTCAGATTGACTAAGTTACACACATTTCTTTGGTTCTAGTTATAAAAGAGGTCGCTAGATGGGATTTCAGTTAGCTTTGGTTAAAGGGAATCGCCAGATGGGATTTTAGGTTGATCGAGCTACAAATGTTTTTGGGTTTGCTTAAACGATGTCGCCAGATGGGATCTTAGGTTAACGGGAAAAAAAATGAGAGAAAAAAAAACAGAGAGAGAAAGAGAGAAAGAAAGAAAGAAAGAAAAGAAAAAGGAAAAAGTGAAGTCTTTAGATTAATGGATATTGAGCGCAAGTTAAGAAGACAGGAAGACAAGTTTTCTTTACAAAGCTATGCAAAACATTGAGGAGTTTTGCTTCGTAACATTGTAAAGAGGGGGCAGCTGTTGCTACCTAATTTTTGACCCATGTTTTGATAAATTCTCAAAAAAATCCAAAATTAGAGAAAAACAACGAAAATCCAAAAATATGTGTTTTTAATATATTTTCATCATTTTTAACATCATCTTAAAATAATTTAAATTTCAAAAGATCTTGGGAACACGTTCGACTTTTAACGCGTTATTTTTAAAAAATCACTGATTTTCCTTATTCGAGGCAATGTTGATAAGAAAAAATCAAAATTTACAAAAAAAGAAGTTGAGGGACCAAGTTTGGAAACCTAACAATATTTTTGCCTATAAATACTGGTCTTCAACACACACAAAAGTGGGAGGGGGGGCAATTTTGAAACAAAAAAAGAGAGACACAATAAACCCTAAAAAACCTATCTTTACCCACACTAGCCACCCTGACCACTCTCTTTTCTCCAACCAAAGCCACCGCCCCCCTTCTTCCTCTGGTCTCCCCTCCCAAACCCATACAGACCCAGCCACAACTCCATCCCTTTCTCCGATCTGCCTCCCACAGAATACTAACCCCGAAACAGCTGTTAATTCAGCCTTACAAAGAGGCGTCCCCTTCTCCTTCCCACATTACCTCTCATCTTCAACCTTCAGCATCAAAGCCTTCCCCTCAGCAGCGTCTTCTTCTCCTTCAGACCATCAATGTCGTCCTCCACCAAGCACCACAACATATCCGAGCTCCTCCCTCACAGCCGCAACATCATTTCCTCTCCATCCCAGCTATTTCCTTCTGTCACCCAAACAACCCACAAACACACGGTCTTCACCGTCAGCTGTATCAGGGTCTCCTCCATCCAGCACCGACCAGACTCGACAAAAGCCTAGTCGCCAACGACCCCTTGGTCTTGCCGCCACCTAAAACAGAGAGGATTGGGAAAGCAAAAGAAAAGAACAAATCTGCAGAGAGGGAAGTAGACCCAAAACGGAGAAGAAGAGAAAGAAAAATAGATTGAAAACAAAGAAAAAAAATTAAAATCAACTACCTGTGGTGTTTTCGATTGTTTTGCAGGTCACCGCTGGAGTAGGGAGACAGAGAAGAGGAAAACGTTTCCGATCCACCAATTTTATTGCCTTTATCGGCGGCGGCGGCGTGTGGAGCAACGCACCACCACTGTTCCTGCAGTTCCAGAAGGCATCCCAGCACTGTTATGGATTTTTTGGGGGGTCTATTTTGTAATTTTTAAAATTTTTAATGTAATTTTTGTTTAGTTGTTGAATTTTTATAATTTGTAGTGTGTATGTATGTAAAAAAAAACATATAGTAAAAGTGAAGGTGTGTGTTTGTATACGTTTTATGGAAGTTTTATTTATTCATTTTATTTTATTTTATGATAAAATCGCAAAGGCAAAAGAAGAATTTAATATTTTGATTTGCTCACAATAAAGCATTACGAACTTATACGTAAGTCGTATTTCTAATATTCAATGAAAAAACAAAATTTTTAAAACTTCTTTAACATATCAAAACCACGAAGCAGCTTACCTCAGGTAGGGTGCGTTAGGGATGCTAATACCTTCCCTAACCACAACCAATCCCTTACCCGTGAATCTCTAACAAGACCAGCACACCCGGGTTTCTTATTCCCTCAATTAAATACTTGGTGGCAACTCCCAAGAACCAATCAAGCAAACAAAACATAACGAAAAATCACCAACAGACGCCACACAGGTGACGTGCGACAGGACACCACGCAGGTGACGTGCGACAGGACGCAAACTTGACTTGAAGATACTTAAATATAATTTCATGTCATCAAGTCCTTATAGGATTTAATTTGGCATCACAAAAATAAATTTTCATTGTTGAATTTATTATCCAAAAAAATAATTTCATTTCTGAAATTAATACATAGTAAAAAACACCTCATGAAATTTTTTTATTATTATATATTTTGGTATTATCACTCAAAATCCTTTTAAATGGATAACATAAACTTGGTCAAATGATTTCTCAAACTTTGATTACACTAAAAGTCTATTGTCCTTTTTTAACCCAGTGGTAAACTTATTTTACATACATGAATCTTGTAATAAATTTTTTTTCTTCCAAAAATAGGTTATAGCCATTTTTAATAAAATTGAAAAACACTTTGAAAGTTCAAAACATCTAACTCCATTTTTATTAGTATGTGTAATGGCCATGTGTTGATTTTTCACATATAATTACCACTTTTTCACTTTATATGAACAACCATACAAAACTTATGCTTTCTAACTATCTAATCTAAAAGCATTTATTATTTTCATAATCTTCTCAAATTTTTAAACTCTATTTGCATCAATCTTCTCTTTCATATTCTTGAGTTGTATTATATTTCATAAAGACTTGAGTTTAATCTATTGTGACATTGTCTTTATTAATTATAAAGTGTGAAAAACCCTTGTTATAGAAAAATCTATTATAAAAGTGTAGGTAGCACTTGAACCATTTAGAAAAATATTTGGTTGTGAGTCATTAGAAAGTTAAGATCTTGATATTTAAAAAAGATTGTGAGTGAAAAGTTTTTTAAGATGTGAAAAGATTAATATATTAGTAAGATAATGAATACTTGAACAATGGTTTAAGAAATAAAGTTGGTGATTACCTGAGCTACTAAAACTTTTGTATGTGTCTCTTCATCTTTATCTAATTTTATTTTTGTCATTCATATATATGATATTTATTGCCAAATTTTTAAGAGTTACAAGGATTGATTTTTAAAGTATCCAATCTTCAATGAAGACTTAATAATTCACATCATTTTTAGATGTTATTTTAGACTTTTACTACCAAACATTAAAAAGAATTCACTTTCTCAAAATTTATTTTTCTAAAATTTACTTTCTAAAAAATACTATTTTGCAGCAAATAAACTGCGCTAAAATATAACTGGACCAAGTGATTTTTCTAGTTCTTTAATCAGTATCTCGTTTTAGTTTTTGAAGTTAATTTCTTGTCAACAGCACCTCTAATGACAACCATCACTTTCCTTCAACGGTCCCTTATAAGGAGGCCAACACTCTTCTCCCATCTCAGTGTAGATCCAGTTCTTGAGCCAAATTCAGTTTGAGCACAAACCTCAACAAAATAATTAATGGCGTCTAAATCTAATGAACAGATAGTGATGCTCCCGTTTTTGGCTCATGGCCATCTCATACCTTTTCTTGCTCTTGCAAGACAAATCCATCAAGCAACTGGTTTCAAAATATCCATTGCAAGCACCCCTCTTAACATCCAGTACCTTTCTTCCACCTTCAACTCCTCATCCGATGAACCAGAAAATGACCATATCCACCTCCTTGAGCTACCTTTTTGCAGTACTGATAATGACTTGCCTCCAAACACTGAAAACTCCGAGAACTTGTCTCTGGATTCGATTGGCAAACTTCTCTCTGCATCACTAAGTCTTAGGAAACCATTTCACAGCCTTGTATCTGATATTGCAGCTAAACAAGGTCACCCCCCACTTTGTATAATATCAGATGTTTTCCTTGGATGGGCAACTGAAGTTGCGAGCAGTCTGGGGACTGTGAATGTCACTTTCGCTACAAGTGGTGCTTATGGAACCTTGGCTTCCTCATCTCTTTGGCTCAATCTTCCTCATCGAGGTAGAAGTGATTCTGATGAGTTCCATTTGCCGGGATTTCCTGATAGCTGTCGCTTTCACATCAATCAGTTGCATCATTTCTTAAGAAATGCTGATGGCACTGATTCTTGGTCTAAGTTTTTTCAGTCACAGTTCTCACTTTCAATGCAATCTTTTGGGTGGTTGTGCAATACAGCTGAGGAATTTGAGCCTGCAGGATTGGAATGGTTGAGGAACTTTGTCAAACTTCCTGTCTGGGCTATAGGGCCTCTTCTGCCACCAATTGTGCTCAAGAATGATTATTCTTCTTTATCTGTAGCTGCATCAGGTATAAGCACAAGACGAGCTGGTAAAAAACTAGAGATTTCTATTGAGAAATGCATGGAATGGCTTGAATCGCACAGTCCAGCTTCGGTGCTCTATATTTCTTTTGGTTCTCAAAACAGGACAAGTCCCTCCCAGATGATGGAGTTAGCCATTGGCTTGGAAGAGAGTGCGAAACCTTTCATCTGGGTCATCAGGCCTCCTGTTGGTTTTGAACCAAAAAGTGAATTTAGAGCAGAATACCTACCAGAAGGATTTGAAGAAAGAATGGAGAAAAGAAAACAAGGTTTGTTGGTGAGGAACTGGGCGCCTCAATTGGAGATTTTGTCACACAAGTCCACAGGAGCATTCCTAAGCCACTGTGGGTGGAATTCAGTGTTGGAAAGCTTGAGCCAAGCTGTGCCAATTATAGGATGGCCTTTGGCCGCTGAACAGGCCTATAATTCCAAAATGCTGGTGGAGGAGATGGGTGTGAGTGTGGAGCTGACAAGAGGAGTGCAGGGCAGCATAGATTCGAAGGAGGTGAAGAGAGTGATAGGGTTGGTGATGGCCAAGAAAGGGAAGGGAGGTGATCTGAGGAGCAAGGCAATGGTGATTAAAGAACAGTTGAGGGCATCAGTGAGAGATGAAGGAGAAGACAAAGGATCTTCTGTTAAAGCTCTGGATGATCTTATCAAGACCCTTCAATCAAAAGGGCAGACGATTAATAGTATCAGTTAACCGCATGATTGATCCTTTGTAATGAGGATTAATTAAGATGATAAACCTTCTTGTTTGTTGTTATTGCTTGCTTCAGTTTTACTATGTTCTTTATTCCCTCTGTTACCAAGTATTGGAGCAAATTGATAATAATCATATGTTTTTTATTCCCTCTGTTACCAAGTTGGAGCAAATATAATTTCAAGCTGGCATATATAAAAAAATTTAAAATAAAATGTTGGATTATTTACAGGATTATATTTGCTCATTTTCTTCATTTTGCTTCTTCTAAAAATTATATTTTACGTCATAAAGTTTATAATTTTACAACTCTTTACATCCTTACAATGACATATAAAAAAAAATCAACAAATATTGAATTATTTATAAAAGTGTTATCATATTTCATTTAATGATTAAAAAGCCTTGCAATATTAATATTATAACTTTTCCATTCAACTAAACAAAAACCATAGACACCATGGATGAGTTCTTCTTCCTCCATTTTCTTTTCAATCTCCAGCAAGTTCACATGAAATAATTGAAACCATTATTTTTATTTTTTTCTCTTTTCAATCTCCAGCAAGCCTAAAAGGGAGAAAGCATAGATCACAAAATCACTAGTTTTAGCCGAACACCACCATAGATCCAAGACAACGGCATAAACCATAGTAATTAAAATTAGACCGGGCCGGTAGATCGGCTTGGAACCTGCTCAACCCGATAGTTGGACTGGTCCAAGTAAGGCAAAATACCGGGATAAGAAAAAACCCGGCAAAACATAGTTGACCTGTCGGGTTGACTCGTGACCCGGGCGACCCGGCAAAACCTGGTTGAAATCTAGTTTTTTTTTTCAAATGTTTTTTTCCTAGCCAAAATTCCCATATATATTAGTTAACTCTTTTCAAAGTTCACTATTTAAATATTAGAATAAATTTTTATTTTTTTATTGTGGGATTTAAAGCACTTTAATATATATACTTTATATTTACAAGAAAAAAGTTATGTTTTTTTAATGTGCAATAAAAAACCTTTTTAATTTGAATATTTCAACTTAAAAAGATAACATACTAACATAGTATATTTTCAAAGTGGGATACAAATCCTTTAGAAATAATTTTTTAAACTTTATTATTTACAAAATGTATAACATATATTCACATGGATTGTTTGTTAATTTTTTCATATGAAATATTAGAACTTCAAATATATTTATTTATTTATTTTTCTGGATTGATTCGGATCAATTTCTGATCGGGCTTGATAACTATGACATAAACATTCAAAGAAAAAAGAAGTAGAAAATGAAGTCGTTTTAAGAAAAATGAACAAAAAAACCTTGCTCTTGCTCTTGTTTCAAATAGTGGGAGAGAGTCATTTTTTCTCATCTCTCTCTTACACGCAAACAGATTACGTTCCAAAATCTAATTTCTTGATCCGGTTGTGCACAAATCTTGTAACTTAACAAATGCTAGAAAGTAGAAACCCTAAGACCAATAGCATGGACTTCTTCTCTTGCTACTTCTATTGTTTAGAAATCAAAATTGGCGAGACAAATTATAACATTGATGTTTTTGATATATTATATATGAGAGGATTTTGATTTTTTTTTATGGGAGTTTAAAAACTAAATTGATTCATAAAATGTAATTTTCAAAATAAAAATAAAATAAAATTTATGGAATTGAGTGGCCGTTTGTTTACGCGGTTGCGGCAACTTTTAAAGCAAACTGCAGATGTTTGTTATTTGGTAATGCAGAACCACATTTTACTATTCACTTAAATTTAAATAAAACATGCGGACGCAGTGGAGAGTGACTCCACTGTTCACGTGAACAGTGGAGTCACTCTACACAGTTCCGGTCGGACCAGGTCCTGTCCAAAGTTAAATGTATTGAATCGGGTTCGACCTAGTTAAAAAAAAATCAATTTTTAATTTTATTTTTAATTGTGATTTATTCAATAAAAAATTATTGAATTATTTATAACATGTATAACATATATTCACATGGATTGTTTATTAATTTTTTCATATGAATTTTTAAAACTTCAAATATATTTTTTTATTTATTTTTCTGGGTTGATTCGGATCAATTCCTGATCCGGTTTAATAACTATAACATAAACATTCAAAGAAAAAAGAAGCAGAAAATGAAGTCGTTTCAAGAAAAATGAGCAAAAAACCTTGCTCTTGATGCTCTTGTTTCAAATAGTGGGAGAGAGTCATTTTTTTCTCATCTCTCTCTCACACGCAAACAGATTACGTTCCAAAATCTAATTTCTTGATCCGGTTGTGCACAAATCTTGTAACTTAACAAATGCTAGAAAGTAGAAACCCTAAGACCAATAGCATGGACTTCTTCCCTTGCTACTTCTATTGTTTAGAAATCAAAATTGACAGACAAATTATAACATTGATGTTTTTGATATATTATATATGAGAGTATTTTGATTTTTTTTATGGGAGTTTAAAAACTAAATTGATTCATAAAATGTAATTTTCAAAATAACAAAAAAAAATTTATGGAATTGAGTGGTTGTTTGTTTACACGGCTACGACAGATTTTAAAGCAAACCACAGATGTTTGTTATTTGGTAATGCAGAACCACAATTTACTATTCACTTAAATTTATATAAAACAAGCGGACGCAATGGAGAGTGACTCCACTGTTCACGTGAACAGTGGAGTCACTCTCCACAGTTCTGGTTGGACCGGGTCAACTCCAAAGTTAAATATATTGAACCGAGTTCGACCTAGTTAAAAAACAAATCAACAAAAAATATTGAATTATTTATAAAAGTGTTATCATATTTCATTTAATGATTAAAAAGCCTTGCAATATTAATATTATAACTTTTCCATTCAACTAAACAAAAACCATAGACACCATGGATGAGTTCTTCTTCCTCCATTTTCTTTTCAATCTCCAGCAAGTTCACATGAAATAATTGAAACCATTATTTTTATTTTTTTCACTTTTCAATCTCCAGCAAGCCAAAAAGGGAGAAAGCATAGATTACAAAATCACTAGTTTTAGCCGAACACCACCATAGATCCAAGACAACAGCATAAACCATAGTTATTAAAATTAGACAGGGCCGGCAGGCGACCTGGAACCTGCTCGACCCGATAGTTGGACTGGTCCAAGTAAGGCAAAATACCAGGATAAGAAAAAAACCCGGCAAAACATAGTTGACCTGTCAGGTTGACCCGTGACCCGGGCGACCAAGCAAAACCTGGTTGAAATCTAGTTTTTTTTTCAAATGTGTTTTTTTCCTAGCCAAAATTCCCATGTATATATATATCTATCAGTTAACTCTTTTCTAAGTTCACTATTTAAATATTAGAAAAATATTTTATTTTTTTACTGTGGGATTTAAAGCACTTTAATATATGTATTTTATATTCACAAGAAAAAAGTTATGTTTTTTTAATGTGGAATAAAAAACCTTTTTAATTTGAATATTTCAACTTAAAAAGATAACATACTAACATAGTATGTTTTCAAAGTGGGATACAAATCCTTTAGAAATAATTTTTAAAACTTTATTATTTATAACATGTATAACATATATTCACATGGATTGTTTATTAATTTTTTTATATGAAATATTAAAACTTCAAATATATTTTTTTATTTATTTTTCTGGATTGATTCGGATCAATTTCTAATCGGGTTTGATAACTATGACATAAACATTCAAAGAAAAAAGAAGTAGAAAATGAAGTCATTTTAAGAAAAATGAACAAAAAACCTTGCTCTTGATGCTCTTGTTTCAAATAGTGGGAGAGAGTCATTTTTTTCTCATCTCTCTCTTACACGCAAACAGATTACGTTCCAAAATCTAATTTCTTGATCCGGTTGTGCACAAATCTTGTAACTTAACAAATGCTAGAAAGTAGAAATCCTAAGACCAATAGCATGGACTTCTTCGCTTGCTACTTCTATTGTTTAGAAATCAAAATTGACGAGACAAATTATAACATTGATGTTTTTGATATATTATATATGAGAGTATTTTGATTTTTTTTATGGGAGTTTAAAAACTAAATTGATTCATAAAATGTAATTTTCAAAATAAAATAATAAAAAATTAAAATGTATGGAATTGAGTGGCCGTTTGTTTACGCGACTGCAGCAGCTTTTAAGACAAACCGTAGATGTTTGTTATTTGGTAATGCAAAACCACAGCCTACTATTCACTTAAATTTAAATACAACATGTGGATGCAGTGGAGAGTGACTGCACTTTTTATGTGAACATAGTTGAAATTTTACTAGATCCGGTCCGATCAGAATTGTGAAGAGTGAGTCAACTTTTCATGTGAATAATGGAGTCACCCTTCACAATTTTGGTAGGACAGAATCCGGTAAAATTTCAGCTATCTACTTAAATGAGAAAGCAACCATAGGCAGCTTCATTTGCTGACACTGCCCCCAAGTCCTTTCATCTTAGCATTTTTTCATGAACACGCATTGGACAGCTTTTATGTCCTTTTAACTTGAAGTGTTGGGTAGAAAGGGAAAAAACAGCTTTAAGAAATCTACGTAAACTAATTAAATTTTAAAATTATTTTTTAAAAATTATCAATTTAAATTTTATAAATTTTAAAATCATTAAAAATTTACACGATCAAGAAACTAATCGATATATATATAAACTAGTCTAAATATATACAATTATTAAAATAAAATAAAAATTAACTTGAAATTCACGACTAAATCAACCTAAGTTCGGAACAATCCAGTAAAAATTATTGAAATTTTAAAAAATAAAATTTCAAAACAGCTTTATTATAATTTTTTTAAAAAAAATATTACCTCAATCTATTTAACAGACAGGAGCTATTACAAATTTATAATAATGAAACAGCCATCATGCTCCTCCAAGATTGTCCCCAACTGGCTTGCATAGATATAGAAAAATGATCTGAATTTTGACTAATATTTAACAAATGCGTTTGAATGGGAGAGTTCACACCAATTCTCTGATGGATGCATGTGAGACAGGTGATTAAAAGATTAGGCAAAATAATGTAGAGTCTTTTTACCTTTGATGAAATGAGTTATATGGTGACGGTTTTTTTTTTCCCCTTAAACATGCATAAAATTGCAGATAGAATTTTGTCTAGATTTTTTTGAACGTGTTGATTTTTTTTTTTTTTTTGAGTGATTTTGAGATTCATAAGTGGTTTATAGAGGTTTTATAGTATTTATAATATATTTTTTGGTGAAAATTGATTGAAAAAAAAAGGTTTTTAGGCCAAAATCCCCTCCCTCAATTTATTATCTACCATAGTGTTCGCTGGATTTTAAGCAGTGTCTAATGGATAACAGGTAACCTATCGTTGCAGGTGTTACAACTCAAATTTTGATTTCTATTTTATTTTTTAATAAAAAGAAAATGAAATGAAAAAATTTAAATAAATGAAAAAAATCAAAATTTAGGTCAAGATAACACAAATTAGAAGTTGTGAGGGTTTAATCTAGGTGGAATTATAACTTTGAAAGTTAATTTTGAAAGAAATTAAAAGAATTAACAAGTCTGAGGATTCAATTAGGTTTAATTAATGATACCAAAAATTTAATTGAAGAATTAATAAGTTTGGATGCTTAATTGAGCTTAGATTCAGTTTAATTAATGAAATTAGAGTTTAATTGAAAAATTATTACATTTCAGAGCTGATTTATGTCAACATTGCAAGAGATTAAAGTTCAAAGATCGTTTTGTAAAAGGTACCGCAATATAGGGGTTAATTATAATTTGGCACAGGCTTCCGATTCAAACATGTTTCAAACTTAGAGGACCCAAATGAAAAATAGCCGCCCCACCCCAGAAACGGCGCCGTTTTTCATTTCTATTCACCGTCCTCTTCCTCTGAAAATTGAAGAAGCTCCCTGCAACAGGAAATTGACGATCATCCCAGGCAACCCACAAGCGCAAGGCAATCCCAACTGTTTTCTCAGGTCCTCCCCCACGAGACGCCATTAGAGACGTGAAGAAAGCCACAACCAAGAGCCCTGCAATGGCAGGACTCCTGGAATCAGAGACCCGGCAGAATACTAACACCCCAGCAAGACTCATCCTCCCTCCAGGGAGGAAGAGACGTGCTGGGGAACAACCAGCCACTATGGCCCTATAAAAGGGAGCCAACGAAAATTCAAAAAAAATAAAGAACAGATAAAAACACGCAGGAGGAGGAGAGACCGAGAGGACAAGTAGAAAAGGAAGAAGAACGAAGACACTGGAAAATTACACAAGGCAAGACCAAACAAAAAAACCCAGAACAGGAACACTGTTTTTAAATCTAATATTTTGATTTATATTGTTATCTATTTTATCCAGATCAAATATCATTTCACATTTCATTCTTTACTACTTTTTAATTTTTATACCTCTAAAACTTTATTTTTAAATCCTACTCTTCTTTCCTTTTATTTTTTTTCTCTAAATTATTAACCCCATGTTCCTAAGGTTATAGAACCTAGTGGCTTCTAATTTTAAGGAAACAGTTTAAGAGCGTGTTTGACAGTATAGTAGTGGTTGCTTTTCAAATAACTTTTCGTATTAAAATACATGTCAATGATGTTTTTTCATTTTTTAAAAATTATTTTTGACATCAACACATCAAAACAATCCAAAAAATACAAACTGCACTCAATTTTAACAAAAAAAAAATTAAAAATTTTTGGGAATGCAGGTTGAACTGCGTTCCCAAACATGGTCTAAATGGTTAACTTTTAGATTTTTTAAAAAAAATTATTAATCTGAGTGCCACAAATTTTAAAATTGCTAAAAATTTATCTAGTTATTAACTTTAAAATCTCCAGAAATTAATTGAGATGTTTAGGATTCTAACTTTAAATAATATAATTTAATTGGTTAGGTATTAGATTTGCTTTTTAGAGATTATCATTTTAAGTACAATAAATTTTAGAATCAATAGATATCTTATCTAATTATTAATTTTAAAATTTAGAAAAATTAGTTTTTATATATATAAATTAATCTAAAAACTTATAACTATAATAATTAAAAAAAAAAACCTAGTAGCTTTTAATTTCATCCTGATGAATGATTTGACATGCATTTACTTGTACTGGATACTTTTTGAATGTAGTCAAAGACACTTTTGATTGAAAAAAGGTTTAAAATCTAGATATAGAATGATGAATAAGTCAAGTGGGAGGTACTGTTATGAGAATTGTGTAGTTTAATTGTTTTTGTATTATAAAAATATTTTAAAATTTAAAATTATTTTATTATTTTTATTTTAAATTATTTTTTAATATTTTTAAATTATTTTGATATGTTAATTAAAAATAAAAAAATATTATTTTAATTATTTTCAAATAAAAACACATTTTAAAAAAAAATTACTACTAAACTTTCAAATATCAAATTTTATTTTTTATGGGTTTATTGAAAATTTAACTTGTTTGGAAATGTAGGTCAACCAATATTTTTAAAATATTCAATTTTTTTAATATATTTTAGATTGTTTTGATGTCAAAAAAATAAAAAAAATATATTATTTTATTATATTTTAATATAAAAAACATTTAAAAAAAACAAAATAATCACATTTCCTAAAGATCGTTTACATAATGTTGAAGAAGGCTTGGATTTAAAGGAAAGGATCCAAAACAGGGATCAAATGTGTGCATTACCGATGCACTGGACTGCGTCATCTTTACCGATGCACTGGGCTATATTAGCCCGTTTGGCATTGAATTTAACCTATGTTTTAAAAAATTTCAAACTTTTTTTTTTTATTAAAATTAAATGTAGTTTGTACTTTTTAGATCATTTTGATGTGTTGATATCAAAAATAATTTTTAAAAAATAAAAAAACATTATTGACATGCTTTTCGGCACGAAAAGCTATTTAAAAAGTAACCGTTACCACACTCCCAAACACCTTCGTAATCCTTGATGTCGGGGAATTGTCGTCGGCTTTCCGCCAATATGAGATCATCCCACGTGGCACCTAATTGTCCCAAATTTATTAGAAAAAGTATTTTAGGGTTAGGTTCTATTTATATATATTTAATGAAATTAAATTGAGTTGAACTCGTTCAATCATTTTAGATTTTTAAAATTAAAATAGAACTGGACTCAGTGATTTTTCTAGTTCTTAAATCAGTATCCATCTCTAAAGTCAACCATCACTTTAATATCTAAATAAATTAAAAATTACTTTTAGTATATTAAAATAATATTTTTTATTTTTTAAAAATTATTTTTAATATTAACCTATTAAAATAATTTAAAAACATGAAAACAAAACAGTTCTAGATGGAACCTTTAGGGCATCTTTGTAAGGAGGCCAGGACTCTTCTCCCATCTCAGTGTAGATCCAGTTCTTGAGCCAAATTCAGTTTGAGCACAAACCTCAACAAAATTATTAATGGCGTCTAAATCTATTGAACACATAGTGATGCTCCCGTTTATGGCTCATGGCCATCTCATACCTTTTCTTGCTCTTGCAAGACAAATCCATCAAGCAACTGGTTTCAAAATATCCATTGCAAGCACCCCTCTTAACATCCAGTACCTTTCTTCCACCTTCAACTCCTCATCCGATGAACCAGAAAATGACCATATCCACCTCCTTGAGCTACCTTTTTGCAATACTGATAATGGCTTGCCTGAAAACTCCGAGAACTTGTCTCTGGCTTCGATTGGCAAACTTTTCTCTGCATCACTAGGTCTTAGGAAACCATTTCACAGCCTTGTATCTGATATTGCAGCTAAACAAGGTCACCCCCCACTTTGTATAATATCAGATGTTTTCCTTGGATGGGCAACCGAAGTTGCGAGCAGTCTGGGGACTGTGAATGTCACTTTCTCTACAGGTGGTGCTTATGGAACCTTGGCTTACTCTTCTCTTTGGCTCAATCTTCCTCAACGAGGTAGAAGTGATTCTGATGAGTTTCATTTGCCGGGATTTCCTGATAGCTGTCGCTTTCACGTCAATCAGTTGCATCATTTCTTAAGAAATGCTGATGGCACTGATTCTTGGTCTAAGTTTTTTCAGTCACAGATCTCACTTTCAATGCAATCTTTTGGGTGGTTGTGCAATACAGCTGAGGAATTTGAGCCTGCAGGATTGGAATGGTTGAGGAACTTTCTCAAACTTCCTGTCTGGGCTATAGGGCCTCTTCTGCCACCAATGGTGCTCAACAATGATGATTCTTCTTTATCTGTAGCTGCATCAGGTATAAGCACAAGACGTGCTGGTAAAAAACTAGAGATTTCTATTGAGAAATGCATGGAATGGCTTGAATCGCACAGTCCAGCTTCGGTGCTCTACATTTCTTTTGGTTCTCAAAACAGCGTAGGTCCCTCCCAGATGATGGAGCTAGCTATTGGGTTGGAAGAGAGTGCGAAACCTTTCGTCTGGGTCATCAGGCCTCCTGTTGGTTTCGAACCAAGAAGTGAATTTAGAGCAGAATACCTACCAGAAGGATTTGAAGAAAGAATGGAGAAAAGAAAACAAGGTTTGTTGGTGAGGAACTGGGCGCCTCAATTGGAGATTTTGTCACACAAGTCCACAGGAGCGTTCCTAAGCCACTGTGGGTGGAATTCAGTGTTGGAAAGCTTGAGCCAAGCTGTTCCAATTATAGGATGGCCTTTGGCGGCTGAACAGGCCTATAATTCCAAAATGCTGGTGGAGGAGATGGGTGTGAGTGTGGAGCTGGCAAGGGGAGTTCAGAGCAGCATTGATTCGAAGGAGGTGAAGAGAGTGATAGAGCTGGTGATGGACAGGAAGGGAAGGGAGGTGATATGAGGAGCAAGGCAATGGTGATTAAAGAACAGTTGAGGGCATCAGTGAGAGATGAAGGAGAAGACAAAGGATCTTCTGTTAAAGCTCTGGATGATCTTATCAAGACCCTTCAATCAAAATGGCAGATGATTAATAGTATCAGTTAATCGCTTGATTGATCCTTTTTAATGAGGATTAAACCTTCTTGGTCGTTGTTATTGATTGCTTCAGTTTTACTATGTTCTTTATTCCCTCTGTACCAAGCATTGGAGCATACATCGGAAGGATTTCTATCAAATTATTTTAAGATTATAAATTTATGGAATAGACAGCATTTGTCATCCCGGCATGACAGAGATGCTTTCTTCCACCGACAACTGGATTCGGCTTCATCCGCCCACACTGACCCCATGTCCTTTCGTTTTAGCATTTTTACAACCAGACATGCAAAAACATATCTTGTAAACACATGAAAAAAAAAAAAAAAAAAAAGAGAACACATGAAGGGACAAAAAAAAATCAGAAAATGAAGACTTGTTAAGAACAATATGAACAAAAAACATTGCTCTTGATGCTATTACACACAAAGAGATTATGTTCAAAACCTAATTTCATGACCCGGTAGTGCACAAATCTTGTAACTTAACAAATGCTAGAAACCATAAGACCAATAACATGTACTTCTTTCAAGAGGTTTGTTCCCTCTGTGGTATCAGGTTTAAATCATGTGATTGCTTATACGATGGCTACTAGAGATTTATATAGTCCGTGGAATTAGTCAAGGTACGCGCAAACTAGTCCAAACATTCATATTAATAAAAAAAATATTAGGGATTTTGAAGAGAAAGAAATCAAAATTAAAAGGAAAATTATAATATTGATTTTTTGATATATTCTATATGAGTATTTTAATTTTTTTTATTAAGTTTAAAACTTAAATTGATTCATAAATGTAATTTTCAAAATAAATAAAAAATAACAAATTATAATAAGTATTTACTTAAATGAGAAAGCAACCATAGCGGCCTCCATAGACTCGCTATTACAGCTATTACAGGCAGCAATGCTTTCTTCCAACCGCAATTGGAGGTTTGGAACTGGTTGAAAAGTATTTTTAAAAAATTTAATGTTTTAAGTTTTAAATTATAATTTTTTTTTTATATTTTCTGAAATTTATGTCCATTTTTAAGATTGAGTACTGAAACAGTCATCATGCTCCTCCAAGATTGTCCCCAACTGGCTTGTGTACCACAAACAAATTATGAATGACGGCATGTCTGCTGACAACCTTGGTAGCAACGTATCAGAGTCTTGTGCTGTGTGTGCATTTCCCCCCTCTCAATTCCATATTATAATTGAATTTTTGTTTTAAATAATGGACCTGTTTATGGGTGGACATCTTTTTCAGTGTTAAATGAACCCATTACACTGTTTATAGGTGGTTGCGATCATCCACTACCATGAAGATCCTTCAACCATCCAACTTGATATTATCCTTGCTCTGATCAAACTGTCAGAATTCATTAATCAGACTCTTATAAATGGTGCCAGTGTCTGAATTCACTAGCAAGATTCCTGAAAATAGCGCCGGCCTCAGCCTCGACGGATGCAAAATCCCCTCCAAACCTTCCCGGTTCCGGCCTCAGCACCAGGATGAATACTTTTCGTTGGAAGAGTGTGTGTGTGTGTGTGTGTGTTGCCTTGCTGTTCCCTCTTCAAGATGCATTTGAATTTCCAATTTCCATCAAGTCCGATAAAGAAAAACATTTGCATCAAAGCAAGTTCAGAATAGGATGAAGGCAGCAATTAAGATTGGATATATGACGAGGAGGACGAGGAGGAGGAGAATCAGAATTAAATAGCTACATCAATTTGCCTCACACACTTCCTTTCTCTTCAATTTACAATCAAGCTTACTAACATACCTGTTCACACCCCCACCTCCCTCTACATCACCACTTGACTTGAGTATCTTTCCAATGTCCAGTGTATAATTTCCTACTCAAGAGACGATGCATTAGAGAGGTAAGAACAGAGAATAGATGCATTTCGATGATTGCCAATCACAAGCCACCACATAAAGCAGGAGGCTCGTTCCATCATTTTACTGATTGAACATGGTGGATGAATAACAAATGACCAGACGTCACTTCTCAGACTAATGATGGAACAAACCTCGGTGCTATTTCAAACTGCTGAAGCTACTGCCAAAAAGCTGAATCCAGATATAATATAAACGCAACTATAGTGCTATGAGTTTTTCCCCTCTAGGTTTTGGTGACTGCCGAGGCTGGTTGTATGGAGATGCACGCACATCACTTAAGCTCCTCAGTGGTTGTCCGTTCCTTGTAATAAATCCTGCATTTGTTCTAATGCCATTTTTAGCATTCATGTTTGATTTGTTCCGATCTGCTTGCATAGTTTGGAAGTAGTACGAAGAGCTAGCCATATCCTTTAAGTTTGGTAAAGGCTTCAGTGCTCAACAACTTCACTCATCCGGGGCCTGGATTTGGGGTCGCGGCTAAGACACTGGGCAGCCAATTGAATAGCTTTCTGAGCTCCTTTGATTGAGAAATGGCCTTCAAGGCGAGGGTCTAATATGCGGTAGAACCTTCTCTTGTCCCCAAAAATGTGGCCTTGCCCATTCCACAAGGTTGTGCTCCCAATTTGGTCGGTTTTTGTCCATTGATCTTCTGCCAGTGAGCATTTCAAGTAAAACTACTCCAAAGCTGTAGACATCGCTCTTTGAAGTCAAATGTCCTAAACCAAAGTGGAAAGCATTAGATTGGCATAACATCAGTTTATCAAAAGCAGCCCTGCCATGATTTCTACAACCAAGCAGTGGCTCAAAGACACGAGTAAATAGAATTGCACAGATTTCTGCTGACCAAGATAGTTGGATATGACATAAAAGATATGGTCCTCCAAAACATGACATGTGGGATATCATAACACTATCATAGCTAAAATTAGAACATGATGAATTATCTTAAACAGCTTTTCAAACACGGAAATAATTTTATGAACATATATAAATCTCTCATATCTTCATGCCTTTTAAACGTCCAAGATTAAATAACACAGGGGACAAGGATGGATAATGATTAAAAAGCAGGACTCCAGCAAAATACAGGAAGTTGCCAGTCATGAAAATTAGTTCAGAGATAGCATCCATGACACAGAAGAACAGGTTTTGTCACTAGATACAAATGACCTGGTCCTATTTGATACCAGGGTGTCTGATCTTATTTTGTCATGAAATACAGCAATACAAGAGTCACACTCGATTGGAAACTTAATCCAAACACCATCTCAAATTCTACCTTTCTTGACAAGCTTTCAAGTCTAGATGACTGAAGACTAGAAGATGGCTGTTTTTAATCATTGGGTTCAAGCCAAAAAGACAAAAGACTACTACTAGTTTTGCACTTTTCAATAGTGACGATGCCATGGCAGACTAGCAAGATTGGGTGGTAGCAGACAAGGTGAGGACCACTACAATCATGCTCTGAAGTCCACGAAATTGCAGAGAGTTATCTTTCATAGAAAGATCTCCATTCTCCCCTCTACCCTCTCAGTGATGTAAGATTTGTGGCAGCACACAGAATGCCATGGAACACGATTTCCTTTCACCATATACTAGCAGAGGTGGTGCTGTGAAATTAATAGCAGTAGAATGAGCCAAACAATATAAGGTCATCTCTTACTCCAATTTCCTGAGGCTAAAATGAATTACATTAATCCTTCTTATATATATAGAAGTTGCGCCAATTGTTCTGTTCAGTTAGTACCATAAGCATGTACCTAACCAAGTCTCATTCATATAGGCAAACACGAAATGCGGCAGTTTAAATCCTTACCTCAGACATTTAGAACATTCAATTTTTAACATGATTGACTGACTGCCTCCTTATCCATTGCAAGGAAATTCAACAACTAACAGGCAATTCCTATCATTCATTCAAAGGTATCCATACATCTACACATAACATAACACGTAGAGGGAAAGGAATTAAAGTCCACTCACCAGTCATCACATATTCTGGGGCAGCATAGCCATAGGTTCCCATAACTCTGGTAGACACATGAGTTTTGCCTCCATCAGGAGCATCCTTGGCAAGTCCAAAATCAGAAAGTTTGGAATTGTAGTCCTAAAACAGTATTGTCTTGTATTAGAATCAGAGAGGGACTGAAAAGAGGAAATGATTTAGTGAAGTAATTTCTAATACATGCATATATTAAGCCACATACCGCGTCTAATAATATATTAGATGTTTTAAAATCACGATATATTACTGGTCTGTCAGCCTCCTCATGAAGGAAAGCAAGACCTTGCGCAGCTCCAAGAGCAATTTTCATCCTGATAGACCAAGGAAGAGGCAAGGACCCTTCTGCACATAACGTGGTTGTTACCAGAGAAAAGTAAGCATCGATTGCAGATTATATCTCAAACAAAACAAGCATATGTGGGAAGAGATTGTGTTGATTTAGGGACCTATAAAATCATTTTCTGAAGGAATGGTAACATCTGAAACAGGTTTTTGATTGGAAGAATTAGGAAGTGGTTAGATGAGTAATAACTGCTTCTGGCTGTTTTATACTTACAAGAACAAAAAGGTTACATGCTGTTTAAGTAAATGGAAAACCAATGAAGGCCCCCTATAAACTCCTCAAACATTCAAAATCACCTTCTAAAACCTATTTCTACATGATATATCTCTAGATCCTTCTTCATAATGTTGACGCTAGCTAATAAGTTTCCAACGGCAGACTCCTACAATTCAGGATTAAAGTTAAATCAACTTTTACCAAACAAGGCATCAATCTACCTGCATAACAGCAATAAAGAATGCTACAGAGTTGTTGTTGTTGTTGTTGTTTAGGCAATGTCACAGAAGACAATATTACTAAACTGGGAGGTCAATATACAGAAACACTTCTCTCCTAACCCATGCAAGTGATGACCCATAA
>JAAWWB010000475.1:0-23260 GCA_018804465.1 Populus tomentosa | reverse complement strand
GTTTCGCGGCATTCCGACTTATGCCCCGGTTGCCGAAATCAGTTGCCTTTGAATTTCGGGTGATCCCTCTTGAGCATGTATGCTTCTGCTACTGGTTCTACATCAGACTTTCTTCCGCTTGCGGGAAACGCTTTGACTCGGTGAGTTTCGCGGCATTTCGGCATCGATGCCCTCGTTGCTGAAATTCAGTTGCCTTTGAATTTTGGGTGATCCCTCTTGAGCATGTATGCTTCTGCTACTTGTTCTACTTCAGACTTCACCAAACGGCGAAACACTTTGACTCGGTGAGTTTCGCGGTATTCGGCCACAATACCCCGGTTGCCGAAATTCAGTTGCCTTTAAATTTCGGGTGATCTGTCTTGAGCATGTATGCTTCTTCTACTTGTTCTACATCAGTCTTTCTTACGCAACCGGCGAAACGCTTTGACTCGGTGAGTTTCGCGGCATTCCGACTTCGATGCCCCGGTTGCCGAAATTCAGTTGCCTTTGAATTTCGGGGAATCCCTCTTGAGCATGTATGCTTCTGCTACTTGTTCTACATCAGACTTTCTTCCGCCTAGCGGGAAAACACTTTGACTCGGTGAGTTTCGCGGCATTCCGACTTCGATGCCCCGGTTGCCGAAATTCAGTTGCCTTTGAATTTCGAGTGATCCCTCTTGAGCATGTATGCTTCTGCTACTTGTTCTACATCAGACTTTCTTCCGCAAACGGCGAAACGCTTTGACTCGGTGAGTTTCGCGGCATTCCGACTTCGATGCCCCGGTTGCCGAAATTCAGTTGCCTTTGAATTCGGGTCATCCCTCTTGAGCATGTATGCTTCTGCTACTTGTTCTACATCATACTTTCTTCCGCAAAAAGGCGAAACGCTTTGACTCGGTGAGTTTGGAGGCATTCCGACTTCGATGCCCCGGTTGCCGAAATTTAGTTGCCTTTGAATTTCGGGTGATCCCTCTTGAGCATGTATGCTTCTGCTACTTGTTCTACATCATACTTTCTTCCGCAAACGGCGAAACGCTTTGACTCGGTGAGTTTCGCGGCATTCCGACTTCGATGCCCCGGTTGCCGAAATTCAGTTGCCTTGCGGGTGATCCTTTATCATGGCTTCTGCTAGATCTACCTCTGAAGGCGATTGACTCGTTTCTGTTCTGCTACCAATTGTTCCTTTAATTTCTTCCTTTAGCATGTATGCTTCTCTACTGTTCCCCATACTTTTTCCCCAAGGCGAAACGCTTTGACTCGGTGAGTTTCGCGGCATTCCGACTTCGATGCCCCGGTTGCCGAAATTCAGTTTGCCTTTGAATTTCGGGTGATCCCTCTGAGCATGTATGCTTCTGCTACTTGTTCTACATCATACTTCTTCCCGCAAAACGCGAAACGCATGACTCATGAGTTTCGCGGCATTCCGACTTCGATGCCCCGGTTGCCGAAATTCAGTTGCCTTTCGAATTTTCGGGTGATCCCTCTTGAGCATGTATGCTTCTGCTACTTGTTCTACATCAGACTTTCTTCCGCAAACGGCGAAACGCTTGACTCGGTGAGTTTCGCGGCATTCCGACTTCGATGCCCCGGTTGCCGAAATTCAGTTGCCTTTGAATTTCGGGTGATCCCTCTTGAGCATGTATGCTTCTGCTACTTGTTCTACATCAGACTTTCTTCCGCAAACGGCGAAACGCTTTGACTCGGTGAGTTTCGCGGCATTCCGACTTCGATGCCCCGGTTGCCGAATTCAGTTGCCTTTGAATTTCGGGTGATCCCTCTTGAGCATGTATGCTTCTGCTACTTGTTCTACATCAGACTTCTTCCGCAGACGGCGAAACGCTTTGACTCGGTGAGTTTCGCGGCATTCCGACTTCGATGCCCCGGTTGCCGAAATTCAGTTGCCTTTGAATTTCGGGTGATCCCTCTTGAGCATGTATGCTTCTGCTACTTGTTCTACATCAGACTTTCTTCCGCAAACGGCGAAACGCTTTGACTCGGTGAGTTTCGCGGCATTCCGACTTCGATGCCCCGGTTGCCGAAATTCAGTTGCCTTTGAATTTCGGGTGATCCCTCTTGAGCATGTATGCTTCTGCTACTTGTTCTACATCAGACTTTCTTCCGCAGACGGCGAAACGCTTTGACTCGGTGAGTTTCGCGGCATTCCGACTTCGATGCCCCGGTTGCCGAAATTCAGTTGCCTTTGAATTTCGGGTGATCCCTCTTGAGCATGTATGCTTCTGCTACTTGTTCTACATCAGACTTTCTTCCCCAAACGGCGAAACGCTTTGACTCGGTGAGTTTCGCGGCATTCCGACTTCGATGCCCCGGTTGCCGAAATTCAGTTGCCTTTGAATTTCGGGTGATCCCTCTTGAGCATGTATGCTTCTGCTACTTGTTCTACATCAGACTTTCTTCCGCAAACGGCGAAACGCTTTGACTCGGTGAGTTTCGCGGCATTCCGACTTCGATGCCCCGGTTGCCGAAATTCAGTTGCCTTTGAATTTCGGGTGATCCCTCTTGAGCATGTATGCTTCTTCTACTTGTTCTACATCAGACTTTCTTCCGCTAGACGGCGAAACGCTTTGACTCGGTGAGTTTCGCGGCATTCCGACTTCGATGCCCCGGTTGCCGAAATTCAGTTGCCTTTGAATTTCGGGTGATCCCTCTTGAGCATGTATGCTTCTTCTACTTGTTACTACATCAGACTTTCTTCCGCAAACGGCGAAACGCTTTGACTCGGTGAGTTTCGCGGCATTCCGACTTCGATGCCCCGGTTGCCGAAATTCAGTTGCCTTTGAATTTCGGGTGATCCCTCTTGAGCATGTATGCTTCTGCTACTTGTTCTACATCAGACTTATCTTCCGCAAACGGCGAAACGCTTTGACTCGGTGAGTTTCGCGGCATTCCGACTTCGATGCCCCGGTTGCTGAAATTCAGTTGCCTTTGAATTTCGGGTGATCCCTCTTGAGCATGTATGCTTCTTCTACTTGTACTACATCAGACTTTCTTCCGCAAACGGCGAAACGCTTTGACTCGGTGAGTTTCGCGGCATTCCGACTTCGATGCCCCGGTTGCCGAAATTCAGTTGCCTTTGAATTTCGGGTGATCCCTCTTGAGCATGTATGCTTCTGCTACTTGTTTTACTCAGACTTTCTTCCTCAAACGGCGAAACGCTTTGACTCGGTGAGTTTCGCGGCATTCCGACTTCGATGCCCCGGTTGCCGAAATTCAGTTGCCTTTGAATTTCGGGTGATCCCTCTTGAGCATGTATGCTTCTGCTACTTGTTCTACATCAGACTTTCTTCCGCTAGAGGCAAAATGCTTTGACTCGGTGAGTTTCGCGGCATTCCGACTTCGATGCCCCGGTTGCACAAATTCAGTTGCCTTTGAATTTCAGGTGATCCCTCTTGAGCATGTATGCTTCTTCTACTCGTACTACATCAGACTTTCTTCGCCAAACGGCAAAACGCTTTGACTCCGTGAGTTTCGCGGCATTCCGACTTCGATGCCCCGGTTGCCGAAATTCAGTTGCCTTTGAATTTCGGGTGATCCCTCTTGAGCATGTATGCTTCTGCTACTTGTTCTACATCAGACTTTCTTCCCCAAACGGCGAAACGCTTTGACTCGGTGAGTTTCGCGGCATTCCGACTTCGATGCCCCGGTTGCCTGAAATTCAGTTGCCTTTGAATTTCGGGTGATCCCTCTTGAGCATGTATGCTTCTGCTACTTGTTCTACTTCAGACTTTCTTCCTCAAACGGCGAAATGCTTTGACTACGGTGAGTTTCGCGGCATTCGACCTTCGATGCCCCGGTTGCCGAAATTCAGTTGCCTTTGAATTTCGGGTGATCCCTCTTGAGCATGTATGCTTCTTCTACTTGTTCTACATCAGACTTTCTTCGCCAAACGGCGAAAACGCTTTGACTCCGTGAGTTTCGCGGCATTCAGACTTCGATGCCCCGGTTTCCGAAATTCAGTTGCCTTTGAATTTCGGGTGATCGCTCTTGAGTATGTATGCTTCTGCTACTGGTTCTACATCAGACTTTCTTCCGCTTGCGGGAAACGCTTTGACTCGGTGAGTTTCGCGGCATTCCGACATTGATGCCCTCGTTGCTGAAATTCAGTTTCCTTTTAATTTCGGGGGATCCCTCTTGAGCATGGATGCTTCTGCTACTTCTTTTACTTCAGACTTTCTTCCCCAAACAACGAAACGCTTTGACACGGTGAGTTTCGCGGCATTCGGACCACGATGCCCCGGTTGCCGAAATTCAGTTGCCTTTGAATTTCGGGTGATCCCTCTTGAGCATGTATGCTTCTTCTACTTGTTCTACATCAGATTTTCTTCCCCAAACGGCGAAACGCTTTGACTCGATGATTTTTGAGGCATTCCGACTTCGATGCCCAGGTTGCCGAAATTCAATTGCATTTGAATTTCGGGTGATCCCTCTTGAGCATGTATGCTTCTGCTACTTGTTCTACATCAGACTTTCTTCCGCTAGAGGCGAAACGCATTGACTCGGTGAGTTTCGCGGCATTCCGACTACGATGCCCCGGTTGCCGAAATTCAGTTGCCTTTGAATTTCGGGTGATCCCTCTTGAGCATGTATGCTTCTGCTACTGGTTCTACATCAGACTTTCTTCCGCTAGCGGCGAAACGCTTTGACTCGGTGATTTTTGAGGCATTCCGACTTCGATGCCCAGGTTGCCGAAATTCAATTGCCTTTGAATTTCGGGTGATCCCTCTTGAGCATGTATGCTTCTGCTACTTGTTCTACATCAGACTTTCTTCCGCTAAAGGCGAAACGCTTTGACTCGGTGAGTTTCGCGGCATTCCGACTTCGATGCCCCGGTTGCACAAATTCAGTTGCCTTTGAATTTCGGGTGATCCCTCTTCAGCATGTATGCTTCTTCTACTTGTTCTACATCAGACTTTCTTCCGCAAACGGCGAAACGCTTTGACTCCGTGAGTTTCGCGGCATTCCGACTTCGATGCCCCGGTTGCCGAAATTCAGTTGCCTTTGAATTTCGGGTGATCCCTCTTGAGCATGTATGCTTCTTCTACTTGTTCTACATCAGACTTTCTTCCTCAAACGGCGAAACGCTTTGACTCGGTGAGTTTCGCGGCATTCCGACATCGATGCCCCGGTTGCTGAAATTCAGTTGCCTTTGAATTTCGGGTGATCCCTCTTGAGCATGTATGCTTCTGCTACTTGTTCTACATCAGACTTTCTTCCGCTAGACGGCGAAACGCTTTGACTCGGTGAGTTTCGCGGCATTCCGACTTCGATGCCCCGGTTGCCGAAATTCAGTTGCCTTTGAATTTCAGGTGATCCCTCTTGAGCATGTATGCTTCTGCTACTTGTTCTACATCAGACTTTCTTCCGCAAACGGCGAAACGCTTTGACTCGGTGAGTTTCGCGGCATTCCGACTTCGATGCCCCGGTTGCCGAAATTCAGTTGCCTTTGAATTTCGGGTGATCCCTCTTGAGCATGTATGCTTCTGCTACTTGTTCTACATCAGACTATCTTCCGCTAGAGGCGAAACGCTTTGACTCGGTGAGTTTCGCGGCATTCCGACTTCGATGCCCCGGTTGCACAAATTCAGTTGCCTTTGAATTTCGGGTGATCCCTCTTCAGCATGTATGCTTCTTCTACTTGTACTACATCAGACTTTCTTCCCCAAACGGCGAAACGCTTTGACTCCGTGAGTTTCGCGGCATTCCGACTTCGATGCCCCGGTTGCCGAAATTCAGTTGCCTTTGAATTTCGGGTGATCCCTCTTGAGCATGTATGCTTCTGCTACTTGTTTTACTTCAGACTTTCTTCCTCAAACGGCGAAACGGTTTAACACGGTGAGTTTCGCGGCATTGGGACCACGATGCCCCGGTTGCCGAAATTCAGTTGCCATTGAATTTCGGGTGATCCCTCTCGAGCATGTATGCTTCTTCTACTTGTTCTACATCAGACTTTCTTCCGCTAGAGGCAAAATGCTTTGACTCGGTGAGTTTCGCGGCATTCCGACTTCGATGCCCCGGTTGCCGAAATTCAGTTGCCTTTGAATTTCTGGTGATCCCTCTTGAGCATGTATGCTTCTTCTACTTGTTCTACATCAGACTTTCTTCGCCAAACGGCAAAACGCTTTGACTCCGTGAGTTTCGCGGCATTCCGACTTCGATGCCCCGGTTGCCGAAATTCAGTTGCCTTTGAATTTCGGGTGATCCCTCTTGAGCATGTATGCTTCTGCTACTTGTTCTACATCAGACTATCTTCCGCTAAACGGCGAAACGCTTTGACTCGGTGAGTTTCGCGGCATTCCGACTTCGATGCCCCGGTTGCCGAAATTCAGTTGCCTTTGAATTTCGGGTGATCCCTCTTGAGCATGTATGCTTCTGCTACTTGTTCTACTTCAGACTTTCTTCCCCAAACGGCGAAACGCTTTGACTCGGTGAGTTTCGCGGCATTCCGACTTCGATGCCCCGGTTGCCTGAAATTCAGTTGCCTTTGAATTTCGGGTGATCCCTCTTGAGCATGTATGCTTTTGCTACTTGTTTTACTTCAGACTTTCTTCCTCAAACGGCGAAACGGTTTAACACGGTGAGTTTCGCGGCATTGGGACCACGATGCCCCGGTTGCACAAATTCAGTTGCCTTTGAATTTCGGGTGATCCCTCTTCAGCATGTATGCTTCTTCTACTCGTACTACATCAGACTTTCTTCGCCAAACGGCAAAACGCTTTGACTCCGTGAGTTTCACGGCATTCAGACTTCGATGCCCCGGTTGCCGAAATTCAGTTGCCTTTGAATTTCGGGTGATCGCTCTTGAGTATGTATGCTTCTGCTACTGGTTCTACATCAGACTTTCTTCCGCTTGAGGGAAAACGCTTTGACTCGGTGAGTTCGCGGCATTCCGACATCGATGGCCCTCGTTGCTGAAATTCAGTTTCCTTTTAATTTCGGGGGAATCCCTCTTGAGCATGGATGCTTCTGCCTACTTCTTTTACTTCAGACTTTCTTCCCCAAACAACGAAACGCTTTGACACGGTGAGTTTCGCGGCATTCGGACCACGATGCCCCGGTTGCCGAAATTCAGTTGCCTTTGAATTTCGGGTGATCCCTCTTGAGCATGTATGCTTCTTCTACTTGTTCTACATCAGATTTTCTTCCCCAAACGGCGAAACGCTTTGACTCGATGATTTTTGAGGCATTCCGACTTCGATGCCCCGGTTGCCGAAATTCAATTGCATTTGAATTTCGGGTGATCCCTCTTGAGCATGTATGCTTCTTCTACTTGTTCTACATCAGTCTTTCTTCTGCAACCGGCGAAATGCTTTGACACGGTGAGTTTCGCGGCATTCGGACTTCGATGCCCCGGTTGCCGAAATTCAGTTGCCTTTGAATTTCGGGTGATCCCTCTTGAGCATGTATGCTTCTTCTACTGGTTCTACAACAGACTTTCTTCCCCAAACGGCGAAACGCTTTGACACCGTGAGTTTCGCGGCATTCCGACTTCGATGCCCCGGTTGCCGAAATTCAGTTGCCTTTGAATTTCGGGTGATCCCTCTTGAGCATGTATGCTTCTTCTACTTGTTCTACATCAGACTTTCTTCCGCAAACGGCGAAACGCTTTGACTCGGTGAGTTTCGCGGCATTCCGACTTCGATGGCCCGGGTTGCCGAAATTCAGTTGCCTTTGAATTTCGGGTGATCCCTCTTGAGCATGTATGCTTCTTCTACTGGTTCTACATCAGACTTTCTTCCCCAAACGGCGAAACGCTTTGACTCGGTGAGTTTCGCGGCATTCCGACTTCGATGCCCCGGTTGCCGAAATTCAGTTGCCTTTGAATTTCGGGTGATCCCTCTTGAGCATGTATGCTTCTTCTACTTGTTCTACATCAGACTTTCTTCCGCTAACGGCGAAACGCTTTGACTCGGTGAGTTTCGCGGCATTCCGACATCGATGCCCCGGTTGCCGAAATTCAGTTGCCTTTGAATTTCGGGTGATCCCTCTTGAGCATGTATGCTTCTGCTACTTGTTCTACTTCAGACTTTCTTCCCCAAACGGCGAAACACTTTGACTCGGAGAGTTTCGCGGCATTCGACCTACGATGCCCTGGTTGCCGAAATTGAGTTTCCTTTGAATTTCGGGTGATCCCTCTTGAGCATGTATGCTTCTTCTACTTGTTCTACATCAGAGTTTTTTCCCCAAACGGCGAAACGCTTTGACTCGGTGAGTTTCGAGGCATTCCGACTTCGATGCCCCGGTTGCCGAAATTCAGTTGCCTTTAGAATTTCGGGTGATCCCTCTTGAGCATGTATGCTTCTTCTACTTGTTCTACATCAGACTTTCTTCCGCTTGCAAGAAACGCTTTGACTCGGTGAGTTTCGCGGCATTCCCACATCGATGCCCCGGTTGCCGAAATTCAGTTGCCTTTGAATTTCGGGTGATCCCTCTTGAGCATGTATGCTTCTGCTACTTGTTCTACATCAGACTTTCTTCCGCAAGCGGGAAACACTTTGACTCAGAGAGTTTCACGGCATTCCGACATCGATGCCCCGGTTGCTGAAATTCAGTTGCCTTTGAATTTCGGGTGATCCCTCTTGAGCATGTATGCTTCTGCTACTTGTTCTCATTCAGACTTTCTTCCCCAAACGGCGAAACACTTTGACTCGTTGAGTTTCGCGGCATTCGGACCACGATGCCCCGGTTGCCAAAATTGAGTTTCCTTTGAATTTCGGGTGATCCCTCATGAGCATGTATGCTTCTGCTACTTGTTCTACTTCAGACTTTCTTCCCCAAACGGCGAAACACTTTGACTCGTTGAGTTTCGCGGCATTCGGACCACGATGCCCCAGTTGCCGAAATTCAGTTGCCTTTGAATTTCGGGTGATCCCTCTTGAGCATGTATGCTTCCTCTACTTGTTCTACATCAGATTTTCTTCCCCTAACGGCGAAACGCTTCGACTCGGTGATTTTTGAGGCATTCCGACTTCGATGCCCCGGTTGCCGAAATTCATTTGCATTTGAATTTCGGGTGATCCCTCTTGAGCATGTATGCTTCTTCTACTTGTTCTACATCAGTCTTTCTTCCGCAACCGGCGAAATGCTTTGACTCGATGAGTTTCGCGGCATTCCGACTTCGATGCCCCGGTTGCCGAAATTCAGTTGCCTTTGAATTTCGGGGGATCCCTCTTGAGCATGTATGCTTCTGCTACTTGTTCTACATCAGACTTTCTTCCACTAGCGGGAAACACTTCGACGCGGTGAGTTTCACGGCATTCCGACTTCGATGCCCCGGTTGCTGAAATTCAGTTGCCTTTGAATTTCGGGTGATCCCTCTTGAGCATGTATGCTTCTGCTACTTGTTCTACTTCAGACTTTCTTCCCCAAACGGCGAAACACTTTGACTCGGTGAGTTTCGCGGCATTCGGACCACGATGCCCCGGTTGCCGAAATTGAGTTTCCTTTGAATTTCGGGTGATCCCTCTTGAGCATGTATGCTTCTTCTACTTGTTCTACATCAAGACTTTCTTCCGCAACCGCGAAATGCTTTGACTCGTGTGAGTTTCGCGGCATTCCGACTTCGATGCCCGGTTGCCGAAATTCAGTTGCCTTTGAATTTCGGGGTGATCCCTCTTGAGCATGTATGCTTCTGCTACTTGTTCTACATTCAGACTGTCTTCCCAAACGGCGAAACACTTTGACTCGGTGAGTTTCGCGGCATTCCGGACTACGATGCCCCGGTTGCCGAAATTTCAGTTTCCCTTGAATTTCGGGTGATCCCTCTTTGAGCATGTATGCTTCTGCTACTTGTTCTACTTCAGACTTCTTCCCCAAACTTGGCGAAACACTTTGACTCGGTGAGTTTCGCGGCATTCCGACTTTCGATGCCCGGTTTGCCGAAATTCAGTTGCCTTTGAATTTTCGGTGATCCCTCTTGAGCATGTATGCTTTTGCTTACTTGTTCTACATCAGACTTTCTTCCCCCAAAGGCGAAACGCTTTTGAACTCGGTGAGTTTTGCGGCATTCCGACTTCGATGCCCCGGTTGCCGAAATTCAGTTGCCTTTGAATTTCGGGTGATCCCTCTTGAGCATGTATGCTTCTGCTACTTGTTCTACATCAGACTTTCTTCCGCTATGCGAAACGCTTTGACTCGGTGAGTTTCGCGGCATTCCGACATCGATGCCCCGGTTGCCGAAATTCAGTTGCCTTTGAATTTCGGGTGATCCCTCTTGAGCATGTATGCTTCTGCTACTTGTTCTACATCAGACTTTCTTCCGCAAACGGCGAAACGCTTTGACTCGATGAGTTTCGCGGCATTCCGACATTCGATGCCCCGGTTGCCGAAATTCAGTTGCCTTTGAATTTCGGGTGATCCCTCTGAGCATGTATGCTTCTGCTACTTGTTCTACTCAGACTTTCTTCCCCAAACGGCGAAACGCTTTGACTCGGTGAGTTTCGCGGCATTCCGACTACGATGCCCCGGTTGCCGAAATTCAGTTGCCTTTGAATTTCGGGTGATCCCTCTTGAGCATGTATGCTTCTGCTACTTGTTCTACATCAGACTTTCTTCCCCAAACGGCGAAACGCTTTGACTCGGTGAGTTTCGCGGCATTCCGACTTCGATGCCCCGGTTGCCGAAATTCAGTTGCCTTTGAATTTCGGGTGATCCCTCTTGAGCATGTATGCTTCTGCTACTTGTTCTACATCAGACTTTCTTCCGCAAACGGCGAAACGCTTTGACTCGGTGAGTTTCGCGGCATTCCGACTTCGATGCCCCGGTTGCCGAAATTCAGTTGCCTTTGAATTTCGGGTGATCCCTCTTGAGCATGTATGCTTCTGCTACTTGTTCTACATCAGACTTTCTTCCCCAAACGGCGAAACGCTTTGACTCGGTGAGTTTCGCGGCATTCCGACTTCGATGCCCCGGTTGCCGAAATTCAGTTGCCTTTGAATTTCGGTGATCCCTCTTGAGCATGTATGCTTCTGCTACTTGTTCTACATTCAGACTTTCTTCCCCAAACGGCGAAACGCTTTGACTCGGTGAGTTCGCGGCATTCCGACTTCGATGCCCCGGTTGCCGAAATTCAGTTGCCTTTGAATTTCGGGTGATCCCTCTTGAGCATGTATGCTTCTGCTACTTGTTCTACATCAGACTTTCTTCCCCAAACGGCGAAACGCTTTGACTCGGTGAGTTTCGCGGCATTCCGACATCGATGCCCCGGTTGCCGAAATTCAGTTGCCTTTGAATTTCGGGTGATCCCTCTTGAGCATGTATGCTTCTGCTACTTGTTCTACATCAGACTTTCTTCCCCAAACGGCGAAACGCTTTGACTCGGTGAGTTTCGCGGCATTCCGACTTCGATGCCCCGGTTGCCGAAATTCAGTTGCCTTTGAATTTCGGGTGATCCCTCTTGAGCATGTATGCTTCTGCTACTTGTTCTACATCAGACTTTCTTCCCAAACGGCGAAACGCTTTGACTCGGTGAGTTTCGCGGCATTCCGACTTCGATGCCCCGGTTGCCGAAATTCAGTTGCCTTTGAATTTCGGGTGATCCCTCTTGAGCATGTATGCTTCTGCTACTTGTTCTACATCAGACTTTCTTCCGCAAACGGCGAAACGCTTTGACTCGGTGAGTTTCGCGGCATTCCGACTTCGATGCCCCGGTTGCCGAAATTCAGTTGCCTTTGAATTTCGGGTGATCCCTCTTGAGCATGTATGCTTCTGCTACTTGTTCTACATCAGACTTTCTTCCGCAAGCGGCGAAACGCTTTGACTCGGTGAGTTTCGCGGCATTCCGACTTCGATGCCCCGGTTGCCGAAATTCAGTTGCCTTTGAATTTCGGGTGATCCCTCTTGAGCATGTATGCTTCTGCTACTTGTTCTACATCAGACTTTCTTCCGCAAACGGCGAAACGCTTTGACTCGGTGAGTTTCGCGGCATTCCGACATCGATGCCCCGGTTGCCGAAATTCAGTTGCCTTTGAATTTCGGGTGATCCCTCTTGAGCATGTATGCTTCTGCTACTTGTTCTACATCAGACTTTCTTCCCCAAACGGCGAAACGCTTTGACTCGGTGAGTTTCGCGGCATTCCGACATCGATGCCCCGGTTGCCGAAATTCAGTTGCCTTTGAATTTCGGGTGATCCCTCTTGAGCATGTATGCTTCTGCTACTTGTTCTACATCAGACTTTCTTCCCCTAACGGCGAAACGCTTTGACTCGGTGAGTTTCGCGGCATTCCGACTTCGATGCCCCGGTTGCCGAAATTCAGTTGCCTTTGAATTTCGGGTGATCCCTCTTGAGCATGTATGCTTCTTCTACTTGTTCTACATCAGACTTTCTTCCGCAAACGGCGAAACGCTTTGACTCGGTGAGTTTCGCGGCATTCCGACTTCGATGCCCCGGTTGCCGAAATTCAGTTGCCTTTGAATTTCGGGTGATCCCTCTTGAGCATGTATGCTTCTGCTACTTGTTCTACATCAGACTTTCTTCCCAAACGGCGAAACGCTTTGACTCGGTGAGTTTCGCGGCATTCCGACTTCGATGCCCCGGTTGCCGAAATTCAGTTGCCTTTGAATTTCGGGTGATCCCTCTTGAGCATGTATGCTTCTGCTACTTGTTCTACATTCAGACTTTCTTCCCCAAACGGCGAAACGCTTTGACTCGGTGAGTTTCGCGGCATTCCGACTTCGATGCCCCGGTTGCCGAAATTCAGTTGCCTTTGAATTTCGGGTGATCCCTCTTGAGCATGTATGCTTCTGCTACTTGTTCTACATCAGACTTTCTTCCCCAACGGCGAAACGCTTTGACTCGGTGAGTTTCGCGGCATTCCGACTTCGATGCCCCGGTTGCCGAAATTCAGTTGCCTTTGAATTTCGGGTGATCCCTCTTGAGCATGTATGCTTCTGCTACTTGTTCTACATTCAGACTTTCTTCCCCAAACGGCGAAACGCTTTGACTCGGTGAGTTTCGCGGCATTCCGACTTCGATGCCCCGGTTGCCGAAATTCAGTTGCCTTTGAATTTCGGGTGATCCCTCTTGAGCATGTATGCTTCTGCTACTTGTTCTACTTCAGACTTTCTTCCCCAAACGGCGAAACGCTTTGACTCGGTGAGTTTCGCGGCATTCCGACTTCGATGCCCCGGTTGCCGAAATTCAGTTGCCTTTGAATTTCGGGTGATCCCTCTTGAGCATGTATGCTTCTTCTACTTGTTCTACATCAGACTTTCTTCCCCAAACGGCGAAACGCTTTGACTCGGTGAGTTTCGCGGCATTCCGACTTCGATGCCCCGGTTGCCGAAATTCAGTTGCCTTTGAATTTCGGGTGATCCCTCTTGAGCATGTATGCTTCTTCTACTTGTTCTACATCAGACTTTCTTCCGCAAACGGCGAAACGCTTTGACTCGGTGAGTTTCGCGGCATTCCGACTTCGATGCCCCGGTTGCCGAAATTCAGTTGCCTTTGAATTTCGGGTGATCCCTCTTGAGCATGTATGCTTCTGCTACTTGTTCTACATCAGACTTTCTTCCGCAAGCGGGAAACACTTTGACTCAGAGAGTTTCACGGCATTCCGACATCGATGCCCCGGTTGCTGAAATTCAGTTGCCTTTGAATTTTGGGTGATCCCTCTTGAGCATGTATGCTTCTGCTACTTGTTCTACTTCAGACTTTCTTCCCCAAACGGCGAAACACTTTGACTCGTTGAGTTTCGCGGCATTCGGACCACGATGCCCCGGTTGCCGAAATTCAGTTGCCTTTGAATTTCGGGTGATCCCTCTTGAGCATGTATGCTTCTTCTACTTGTTCTACATCAGATTTTCTTCCCCTAACGGCGAAACGCTTTGACCCGGTGATTTTTGAGGCATTCCGACTTCGATGCCCCGGTTGCCGAAATTCATTTGCATTTGAATTTCGGGTGATCCCTCTTGAGCATGTATGCTTCTTCTACTTGTTCTACATCAGTCTTTCTTCCGCAACCGGCGAAATGCTTTGACACGGTGAGTTTCGTGGCATTCGGCATTCGATGCCCCGGTTGCCGAAATTCAGTTGCCTTTGAATTTCGGGTGATCCCTCTTGAGCATGTATGCTTCTGCTACTTGTTCTACATCAGACTTTCTTCGCACTGCGCGAAACGCTTTGACTCGGTGAGTTTCGCGGCATTCCGACATCGATGCCCTCGTTGCTGAAATTCAGTTGCCTATGAATTTCGGGTGATCCCTCTTGAGCATGTATGCTTCTGCTACTTGTTCTACTTCAGACTTTCTTCCCCAAACGGCGAAACAGCTTTGACTCGGTGAGTTTCGCGGCATTCTGACATCGATGCCCCCGGTGCCGCAATTCAGTTGCCTTTAAATTTCGGGTGATCCCCCTTGAGCATGTATGCTCTTCTACTTGTTCTACATCAGATCTTTCTTAACGCAACGGCAAAACGCTTTGACTCGGTGAGTTTCGCGGCATTCGGCACTTCGATGCCCCGGTTGCCGAAATTCAGTTGCCTTTCAATTTCGGGTGATCCCTCTTGAGCATGTATGCTTCTTCTACTTGTTCTACATCAGACTTTCTTCCGCAAACGGCGAAACGCTTTGACTCGGTGAGTTTCGCGGCATTCCGACTTCGATGCCCCGGTTGCCGAAATTCAGTTGCCTTTGAATTTCGGGTGATCCCTCTTGAGCATGTATGCTTCTGCTACTTGTTCTACTTCAGACTTTCTTCCCCAAACGGCGAAACGCTTTGACTCGGTGAGTTTCGCGGCATTCCGACATCGATGCCCCGGTTGCCGAAATTCAGTTGCCTTTGAATTTCGGGTGATCCCTCTTGAGCATGTATGCTTCTTCTACTTGTTCTACATCAGACTTTCTTCCCCTAACGGCGAAACGCTTTGACTCGGTGAGTTTCGCGGCATTCCGACTTCGATGCCCCGGTTGCCGAAATTCAGTTGCCTTTGAATTTCGGGTGATCCCTCTTGAGCATGTATGCTTCTGCTACTTGTTCTACATCAGACTTTCTTCCGCAACCGGCGAAACGCTTTGACTCGGTGAGTTTCGCGGCATTCCGACTTCGATGCCCCGGTTGCCGAAATTCAGTTGCCTTTGAATTTCGGGTGATCCCTCTTGAGCATGTATGCTTCTGCTACTTGTTCTACATCAGACTTTCTTCCGCTAGCGGCGAAACGCTTTGACTCGGTGAGTTTCGCGGCATTCCGACATCGATGCCCCGTTGCCGAAATTCAGTTGCCTTTGAATTTCGGGTGATCCCTCTTGAGCATGTATGCTTCTGCTACTTGTTCTACTTCAGACTTTCTTCCCCAAACGGCGAAACACTTTGACTCGGTGAGTTTCGCGGCATTCGGCCATCGATGCCCCGGTTGCCGAAATTCAGTTGCCTTTGAATTTAGGGTGATCCCTCTTGAGCATGTATGCTTCTTCTACTTGTTCTACATCAGACTTTCTTCCGCAAACGGCGAAACGCTTTGACTCGGTGAGTTTCGCGGCATTCCGACTTCGATGCCCCGGTTGCCGAAATTCAGTTGCCTTTGAATTTCGGGTGATCCCTCTTGAGCATGTATGCTTCTGCTACTTGTTCTACATCAGACTTTCTTCCGCTAGCGGGAAACGCTTTGACTCGGTGAGTTTCGCGGCATTCCGACATCGATGCCCCGGTTGCTGAAATTCAGTTGCCTTTGAATTTCGGGTGATCCCTCTTGAGCATGTATGCTTCTGCTACTTGTTCTACTTCAGACTTTCTTCCCCAAACGGCGAAACGCTTTGACTCGGTGAGTTTCGCGGCATTCCGACATCGATGCCCCGGTTGCCGAAATTCAGTTGCCTTTGAATTTCGGGTGATCCCTCTTGAGCATGTATGCTTCTTCTACTTGTTCTACATCAGACTTTCTTCCCCAAACGGCGAAACGCTTTGACTCGGTGAGTTTCGCGGCATTCCGACTTCGATGCCCCGGTTGCCGAAATTCAGTTGCCTTTGAATTTCGGGTGATCCCTCTTGAGCATGTATGCTTCTTCTACTTGTTCTACATCAGACTTTCTTCCGCTTGCAGGAAACGCTTTGACTCGGTGAGTTTCGCGGCATTCCGACTTCGATGCCCCGGTTGCCGAAATTCAGTTGCCTTTGAATTTCGGGGGATCCCTCTTGAGCATGAATGCTTCTGCTACTTGTTCTACATCACACTTTCTTCCGCAAGCGGGAAACACTTTGACTCGGAGAGTTTCACGGCATTCCGACATCGATGCCCCGGTTGCTGAAATTCAGTTGCCTTTGAATTTCGGGTGATCCCTCTTGAGCATGTATGCTTCTGCTACTTGTTCTACTTCAGACTTTCTTCCCCAACGGCGAAACACTTTGACTCGTTGAGTTTCACGGCATTCGGACCACGATGACCCCGGTTGCCGAAATTCAGTTGCCTTTGAATTTTAGGTGATCCCTCTTGAGCATGTATGCTTCTTCTACTTGTTCTACATCAGACTTTCTTCCGCAAACGGCGAAACGCTTTGACTCGGTGATTTTCGAGGCATTCCGACTTCGATGCCCCGGTTGCCGAAATTCAGTTGCCTTTGAATTTCGGGTGATCCCTCTTGAGCATGTATGCTTCTGCTACTTGTTCTACATCATACTTTCTTCCGCAAACGGCGAAACGCTTTGACTCGGTGAGTTTCGCGGCATTCCGACTTCGATGCCCCAGTTGCCGAAATTCAGTTGCCTTTGAATTTCGGGTGATCCCTCTTGAGCATGTATGCTTCTGCTACTTGTTCTACATCAGACTTTCTTCCGCAATTGCGGGAAACGCTTTGACTCGGTGAGTTTCGCGGCATTCCGACATCGATGCCCCGGTTGCCGAAATTCAGTTGCCTTTGAATTTCGGGTGATCCCTCTTGAGCATGTATGCTTCTGCTACTTGGTCTACATCAGACTTTCTTCCGCAAGCGGCGAAACGCTTTGACTCGGTGAGTTCACGGCATTCCGACATCGATGCCCGGTTGCCGAAATTCAGTTGCCTTTGAATTTCGGGTGATCCCTCTTGAGCATGTATGCTTCTGCTACTTGTTCTACTTCAGACTTTCTTCCCCAAACGGCGAAACGCTTTGACTCGGTGAGTTTCGCGCATTCCGGACATCGATGCCCCGGTTGCCGAAATTCAGTTGCCTTTGAATTTCGGGTGATCCCTCTTGAGCATGTATGCTTCTGCTACTTGTTCTACTTCAGACTTTCTTCCCCAAACGGCGAAACACTTTGACTCGGTGAGTTTCGCGGCATTCCGGACCATCGATGCCCCGGTTGCCGAAATTCAGTTGCCTTTGAATTTCGGGTGATCCCTCTTGAGCATGTATGCTTCTGCTACTTGTTCTACTTCAGACTTTCTTCCCCAAACGGCGAAACACTTTGACTCGTTGAGTTTCGCGGCATTCGGACCACGATGCCCCGGTTGCCGAAATTCAGTTGCCTTTGAATTTCGGGTGATCCCTCTTGAGCATGTATGCTTCTGCTACTTGTTCTACATCAGACTTTCTTCCCCTAACGGCGAAACGCTTTCGACTCGGTGAGTTTCGCGGCATTCCGACTTCGATGCCCCGGTTGCCGAAATTCAGTTGCCTTTGAATTTCGGGTGATCCCTCTTGAGCATGTATGCTTCTGCTACTTGTTCTACATCAGACTTTCTTCCGCAACCGGCGAAATGCTTTGACTCGATGAGTTTCGCGGCATTCCGACTTCGATGCCCCGGTTGCCGAAATTCAGTTGCCTTTGAATTTCGGGTGATCCCTCTTGAGCATGTATGCTTCTGCTACTTGTTCTACTTCAGACTTTCTTCCCCAAACGGCGAAACGCTTTGACTCGGTGAGTTTCGCGGCATTCCGACTACGATGCCCCGGTTGCCGAAATTCAGTTGCCTTTGAATTTCGGGTGATCCCTCTTGAGCATGTATGCTTCTTCTACTTGTTCTACATCAGTACTTTCTTCCGCAACCGGCGAAACGCTTTGACTCGGTGAGTTTCGCGGCATTCCGACTTCGATGCCCCGGTTGCCGAAATTCAGTTGCCTTTGAATTTCGGGTGATCCCTCTTGAGCATGTATGCTTCTGCTACTTGTTCTACATCAGACTTTCTTCCGCTAGCGGGAAACGCTTTGACTCGGTGAGTTTCGCGGCATTCCGACATCGATGCCCCGGTTGCTCGAAATTCAGTTGCCTTTGAATTTCGGGTGATCCCTCTTGAGCATGTATGCTTCTGCTACTTGTTCTACATCAGACTTTCTTCCCCAAACGGCGAAACACTTTGACTCGGTGAGTTTCGCGGCATTCGGCCACGATGCCCCGGTTGCCGAAATTCAGTTGCCTTTCAATTTCGGGTGATCCCTCTTGAGCATGTATGCTTCTTCTACTTGTTCTCCATCAGTCTTTCTTACGCAACCGGCGAAATGCTTTGACTCGGTGAGTTTCCCGGCATTCCGACTTCGATGCCCCGGTTGCCGAAATTCAGTTGCCTTTGAATTTCGGGTGATCCCTCTTGAGCATGTATGCTTTTGCTACTTGTTCTACTTCAGACTTTCTTCCCCAAACGGCGAAATACTTTGACTCGGAGAGTTTCGCGGCATTCGGACCACGATGCCCCGGTTCCCGAAATTGAGTTTCCTCTGAATTTCGGGTGATCCCTCTTGAGCATGTATGCTTCTTCTACTTTTTCTACATCAGAGTTTTTTCCCCAAACGGCGAAACACTTTGACTCGGTGAGTTTTGAGGCATTCCGACTTCGATGCCCCGGTTGCCGAAATTCAGTTGCCTTTGAATTTCGGGTGATCCCTCTTGAGCATGTATGCTTCTTCTACTTGTTCTACATCAGAGTTTTTTCCCCAAACGGCGAAACGCTTTGACTCGGTGAGTTTTGCGGCATTCCGACTTCGATGCCCCGGTTGCCGAAATTCAGTTGCCTTTGAATTTCGGGTGATCCCTCTTGAGCATGTATGCTTCTTCTACTTGTTCTACATCAGACTTTCTTCCGCTAGCGGGAAACGCTTTGACTCGGTGAGTTTCGCGGCATTCCGACATCGATGCCCCGGTTGCTGAAATTCAGTTGCCTTTGAATTTCGGGTGATCCCTCTTGAGCATGTATGCTTCTGCTACTTGTTCTACTTCAGACTTTCTTCCCCAAACGGCGAAACGCTTTGACTCGGTGAGTTTCGCGGCATTCCGACTTCGATGCCCCGGTTGCCGAAATTCAGTTGCATTTGAATTTCGGGTGATCCCTCTTGAGCATGTATGCTTCTTCTACTTGTTCTACGTCAGTCTTTCTTCCGCAACCGGCGAAATGCTTTGACACGGTGAGTTTCGCGGCATTCGGACTTCGATGCCCCGGTTGCCGAAATTCAGTTGCCTTTGAATTTCGGGTGATCCCTCTTGAGCATGTATGCTTCTGCTACTTGTTCTACATCAGACTTTCTTCCCCTAACGGCGAAACACTTTGAGTCGGTGAGTTTTCGCGGCATTCCGACATCGATGCCCCGGTTGCCGAAATTCATTTGCCTTTGAATTTCGGGTGATCCCTCTTGAGCATGTATGCTTCTTCTACTTGTTCTACATCAGTCTTTCTTCCGCAACCGGCGAAATGCTTTGACTACGGTGAGTTTCGCGGCATTCCGACTTCGATGCCCCGGTTGCCGAAATTCAGTTGCCTTTGAATTTCGGGTGATCCCTCTTGAGCATGTATGCTTCTGCTACTTGTTCTACTTCAGACTTTCTTCCCCAAACGGCGAAACACTTTGACTCGGTGAGTTTCGCGGCATTCGGACCACGATGCCCCGGTTGCCGAAATTGAGTTGCCTTTGAATTTCGGGTGATCCCTCTTGAGCATGTATGCTTCTTCTACTTGTTCTACATCAGACTTTCTTCCCCAAACGGCGAAACGCTTTGACTCGGTGAGTTTGAGGCATTCCGACTTCGATGCCCCGGTTGCCGAAATTCAGTTGCCTTTGAATTTCGGGTGATCCCTCTTGAGCATGTATGCTTCTTCTACTTGTTCTACATCAGACTTTCTTCCGCTTGCAGGAAACGCTTTGACTCGGTGAGTTTCGCGGCATTCCGACTTCGATGCCCCGGTTGCCGAAATTCAGTTGCCTTTGAATTTCGGGTGATCCCTCTTGAGCATGTATGCTTCTGCTACTTGTTCTACATCAGACTTTCTTCCGCAAGCGGGAAACACTTTGACTCGGAGAGTTTCACGGCATTCCGACATCGATGCCCCGGTTGCTGAAATTCAGTTGCCTTTGAATTTCGGGTGATCCCTCTTGAGCATGTATGCTTCTGCTACTTGTTATACTTCAGACTTTCTTCCCCAAACGGCGAAACACTTTGACTCGTTGAGTTTCACGGCATTCGGACCACGATGCCCCGGTTGCCGAAATTGAGTTTCCTTTGAATTTCGGGTGATCCCTCTTGAGCATGTATGCTTCTTCTACTTGTTCTACATCAGAGTTTTTTCCCCAAACGGCGAAACGCTTTGACTCGGTGAGTTTTGAGGCATTCCGACTTCGATACCCCGGTTGCCGAAATTCAGTTGCCTTTGAATTTCGGGTGATCCCTCTTGAGCATGTATGCTTCTTCTACTTGTTCTACATCAGACTTTCTTCCGCTTGCAGGTAACGCTTTGACTCGGTGAGTTTCGCGGCATTCCGACATCGATGCCCTCGTTGCTGAAATTCAGTTGTCTTTGAATTTCGGGCGATCCCTCTTGAGCATGTATGCTTCTTCTACTTGTTCTACATCAGACTTTCTTCCGCAAGCGGGAAACACTTTGACTCGGAGAGTTTCACGGCATTCCGACATCGATGCCCCGGTTGCCGAAATTCATTTGCCTTTGAATTTCGGGTGATCCCTTTTGAGCATGTATGCTTCTGCTACTGGTTCTACATCAGACTTTCATCCGCTTGCGGGAAACGCTTTGACTCGGTGAGTTTCGCGGCATTCCGACATCGATGCCCTCGTTGCTGAAATTCAGTTGCCTTTGAATTTCGGGGGATCCCTCTTGAGAATGTATGCTTTTGCTACTTGGTCTACATCAGACTTTCTTCCGCAAGCGGGAAACACTTTGACTCGGAGAGTTTCACGGCATTCCGACATCGATGCCCCGGTTGCTGAAATTCAGTTGCCTTTGAATTTCGGGTGATCCCTCTTGAGCATGTATGCTTCTGCTACTTGTTCTACTTCAGACTTTCTTCCCCAAAAGGCGAAACACTTTGACTCGTTGAGTTTCGCGGCATTCGGACCACGATGCCCCGGTTGCCGAAATTCAGTTGCCTTTGAATTTCGGGTGATCCCTCTTGAGCATGTATGCTTCTTCTACTTGTTCTACATCAGTCTTTCTTCCGCAACCGGCGAAATGCTTTGACACGGTGAGTTTCGCGGCATTCGGACGTCGATGCCCCGGTTGCCGAAATTCAGTTGCCTTTGAATTTCGGGTGATCCCTCTTGAGCATGTTTGCTTCTGCTACTGGTTCTATATCAGACTTTCTTCTGCTTGCGGGAAACGCTTTGACTTGGTGAGTTTCGCGGCATTCCGACATCGATGCCCTCGTTGCTAAAATTCAGTTGCCTTTGAATTTTGGGTGATCCCTCTTGAGCATGTATGCTTCTGCTACTTGTTCTACTTCAGACTTTCTTCCCCAAACGGCGAAACACTTAGACTCGGTGAGTTTCGCGGCATTCGGCCAGGATGCCCAGGATGCCGAAATTCAGTTGCCTTTCAATTTCGGTTGATCCCTCTTGAGCATGTATGCTTCTTCTACTTGTTCTACATCAGTCTTTCTTACGCAACCGGCGAAATGCTTTGACTCTGTGAGTTTCGCGGCATTCCGACTTCGATGCCCCGGTTGCCGAAATTCAGTTGCCTTTGAATTTCGGGTGATCCCTCTTGAGCATGTATGCTTCTTCTACTTGTTCTACATCAGACTTTCTTCCGCTTGCGGGAAACGCTTTGACTCGGTGAGTTTCGCGGCATTCCGACATCGATGCCCTCGTTGCTGAAATTCAGTTGCCTTTGAATTTCGGGTGATCCCTCTTGAGCATGTATGCTTCTGCTACTTGTTCTACTTCAGACTTTCTTCCCCAAACGGCGAAACACTTTGACTCGGAGAGTTTCGCGGCATTTGGACCACGATGCCCCGGTTGCCGAAATTGAGTTTCCTTTGAATTTCGGGTGATCCCTCTTGAGCATGTATGCTTCTTCTACTTGTTCTACATCAGAGTTTTTTCCCCAAACGGCGAAACGCTTTGACTCGGTGAGTTTTGAGGCATTCCGACTTCGATGCCCCGGTTGCCGAAATTCAGTTGCATTTGAATTTCGGGTGATCCGTCTTGAGCATGTATGCTTCTTCTACTTGTTCTACATCAGACTTTCTTCCGCTTGCAGGAAACGCTTTGACTCGGTGAGTTTCGCGGCATTCCGACTTCGATGCCCCGGTTGCCGAAATTCAGTTGCCTTTGAATTTCGGGTGATCCCTCTTGAGCATGTATGCTTCTGCTACTTGTTCTACATCAGACTTTCTTCCGCAAGCGGGAAACACTTTGACTCGGAGAGTTTCACGGCATTCCGACATCGATGCCCCGGTTGCTGAAATTCAATTGCCTTTGAATTTCGGGTGATCCCTCTTGAGCATGTATGCTTCTGCTACTTGTTATACTTCAGACTTTCTTCCCCAAACGGCGAAACACTTTGACTCGTTGAGTTTCGCGGCATTCGGACCACGATGCCCCGGTTGCCGAAATTGAGTTTCCTTTGAATTTCGGGTGATCCCTCTTGAGCATGTATGCATCTTCTACTTGTTCTACATCAGAGTTTTTTCCCCAAACGGCGAAACGCTTTGACTCGGTGAGTTTTGAGGCATTCCGACTTCGATACCCCGGTTGCCGAAATTCAGTTGCCTTTGAATTTCGGGTGATCCCTCTTGAGCATGTATGCTTCTTCTACTTGTTCTACATCAGACTTTCTTCCGCTTGCAGGTAACGCTTTGACTCGGTGAGTTTCGTGGCATTCCGACATCGATGCCCTCGTTGCTGAAATTCAGTTGCCTTTGAATTTCGGGGGATCCCTCTTGAGCATGTATGCTTCTGCTAGTTGTTCTACATCAGACTTTCTTCCGCAAGCGGGAAACACTTTGACTCGGAGAGTTTCACGGCATTCCGACATCGATGCCCCGGTTGCCGAAATTCATTTGCCTTTGAATTTCGGGTGATCCCTTTTGAGCATGTATGCTTCTGCTACTGGTTCTACATCAGACTTTCTTCC
>JAAWWB010000474.1:0-24151 GCA_018804465.1 Populus tomentosa | reverse complement strand
AATTCACGCCTTAACCAATCTCCCCGAACTCGATCATTATTACACAGCAGAACTTCAACCTCCAAACAACATGTCGTTGACAGTCGTCTCTAGTCAACAGACATAACTGAACTAGCTCTAATCTCTGTCTTCTGTGTTAGCAATACGAGGTCAGTTTTTTAATATTCTGTGTTTTATTATTAACTAACTAGTTGGATTAAAACTAATTAACTAAACGCGATTAATTTTAATTCTTGGAGATTAAATTTAATTTCATAGGTTAATTAAATTAAAATAAAAATGGCGTCGTCGTCGATTAAGAGCTGCATGAATGCAACATGTGGAGTCTCGACGTCGAGTTCTGGCAGGTGGGAGAAAAGGTTGGGCTTTGCGATCTGGTGATTTCGCCATTCTCTGCGATAACTGCGGGTAATTTTCTTAATTTTAATTAAATTTTTTAATTTCTTTGATATTCATAGCTTTTCTTTTTTTAAAAAAAAAAGGTTGGTATTTATATTTTGCTAGGAGTTATTGACTTATTGCGTTAAACGGTTTTGCGTCCATTTTTTCTTTTTTTGGTTATCTGAATATTATTAACTCACAGTGCGTGGAATTATTATTATTATTATTATATCATATTAGGATTCTTCACTAATATAGTGCCATCATTTCCAATTAATTTTTTTCTCTTGGGATTTTCCATAATTGTCGTCCCAAATTTCTGTTAGAATTAAAATGGTCGAATTTGTTTGTAAGAACAGAAATTAAGAAGAGATTCCTGAAAGTGAGGAGCCTAAGTTGTCCTAATGATACTTAAAAGGACTCATTTCTTTTTATTTTGTTATTTATAAATTGGGGATGATAGAAAATAAGTTAACAATGGATTCTAACACATCATTTATCGACTGTAATATAATAAGCTTCATGGGATATAATAATTTTGATCCATAGTTATAATTGGGGATTCGTGTTCGTTATAGGTCCGCGTATGAGCAATCAGTTTTTTGTGAGGTTTTCCACTCAAAGGATTCTGGGTGGAGGGAGTGCACTTCGTGTGGAAAGGTAAAGTCTATTGTTTCTATCTGTCCTAGTTTGATCATGGTAATTCCTTGCATAAATTTAATTGGATTGGTGTTGGCACTTGGCAGCGTCTCCATTGTGGCTGCATTGCATCCAAGTCTCTGCTCGAGCTACTTGATGGCGGGGGTGTGAACTGTACAAGCTGTTCTAAAAGTGCAGGAGTCAGTTCTGTAAGAACAATTTTCATAGGCATTTGTCTTTCTTTGACGTCATCTAGACATCTGATCTAAAGAGGATTTTCTTTTCCATCTTCACCTAATTAATGTACACCAGCTGAAATGACATTCACTTGGAAAGAGAACCAAGGCACTCATACTGTAATTTATGGCCTACACACCCCTGCTAGCTTGTGAACGAGAACTATTCTTCGCAATGTTTAAATATGCTGAGAAAAAAGTACTCTTTCTAATATATGATGTTTTTATGACTTCAATAACATTTTGCTTATGGTCCGTTGATGCCTTTCATGGAAAGAGTGAGTTCTTTGTGAGAAGATGTAACTATCTAGAGTTCAAGATACTGCTGATTCAGGTCAACATATCCTTATGTTCATGTATTAGGACATGCTATGCAAATGTTCTTCCTTCATGTTCATTATTGCTAGACCGTGCTTGAATTCAAGCCCTGCGGTTCTCACTGGCTGGATTTAGGTATTTCAAGTGTAATGAACCTTATTTTGATACAGGTGAATGGTGATGAAAAAACTAATGGATTTGGTATGTCAAAAGTTGATGATGCTGGGGAACTGCAATCTGCTTCTGCTGACAACCAGTTAATAACCGAAACAAAGCTGATGCAGTTAGGTAATTGTATTGATCGTATTGCCACGAGAAATTTGCTCCAGTTACAGAGTAGGGAGACAGACGGGTCTTACAGGAAAATGAAACAGGAGGATATGCTACCTCCTGTGGGAGAAATTGCAAGTACAAGTTTCTCGAATTTTAACCAAGTATCAATGCTTCATCTCAAACTGCCAAACTAGAGATTCATAGAACCACTGCAGCAAAAGATTTATATGAATCACTAGCACAAACAAACTTGAGTATCAGTCTTGGTTCTTCTTTAGGAAACCCAAATCCTTTTCCTGGAGGTGTTGTCGATGAAAGGGTACTGGCTAAGGCATCCTCTCCACTCCAACAGGGCCCAGGTCTCGCCATCTATTGCCAAAGCCTCCAAAGCCAGCCTTATTATGGATGCAAATGCGGGCATGGTCTCACAGATACGTGTTGCTAGGCCACCTGCTGAAGGACGGGGACGGAATCAGTTGCTTCCACGTTATTGGCCTAGGATTACAGATCAAGAATTGCAGCAAATATCTGGAGAGTATCCATCATTCTGATATTCCAATTTCAGATTTATTATTTTCTTTTCCTGCTGAATCATGCATTTTAGCTTATGCTTTTAAGATTTTCTAGTTTTCTGATAACTTGATTGTGATATCCTTAACCATTTTATCTTCAAGTCCAAACTCTACCATTGTCCCATTGTTTGAAAAGGTTCTCAGTGCGAGTGATGCTGGTCGCATTGGCCGTTTGGTTCTCCCTAAAGCATGTGCTGAAGTAAGTTTTGATATTTGATGGTCATAATATTTGCACCTAAGAAATCATTTTGTTGATGACTTTGCTGTGTATAAGTTGATGAACCACTGTGCAGGCATATTTTCCTCCCATCTCTCAACCCGAAGGTCTTCCTCTACGGATTCAAGATGTGAAGGGGAAAGAGTGGGTATTTCAGTTCAGGTTCTGGCCCAACAATAACAGCAGATGTACGTCTTGGAGGGTGTAACTCCATGTATACAGTCCATGAAATTGCAAGCTGGAGATACTGGTATCTTCTAATCCGTACCTTTTCTGAAATCTATGATTATAATATGTGCTCGATAAAATATATGCCTTCTGTTCTATCTGGTTCTATTCTTTTTCATCATGCAGTATGTCTTGACACAGCAGTTTAGCTCCCAGAAACTAAACATTTCAGGTTTCCATATTTCTGACAGAACAAAGTAGATAACATCTCAATAGTTTTGTATTATTATCCATAATTTAGAGCTTTCCATTTCTCCCTCTTAAATAAAAAGAGACCATTCCAATGCGATATTTGTTATGCTATTACTGCCCTAAAAATATTTACTTCCGCAAATTACAATTTAAGTTTGTTCCTAAATCTTAAGTGTAAATAGCTTCTTGGGAGACAGTGGTGTGTTTACTGTCATATTTATATCTATTGCAGTGACATTTAGCCGTATGGATCCAGAAGGAAAACTTGTCATGGGATTTAGAAAAGCATCAAACTCTATTGCAATGCAGGTAAAAACCAGTCAGTTTTTATGTTAGCAAACTTGAACATATAGTATTAATGCATATATTATCAAATAAACAGGACACCCAACCATCTGCCATTCCTAATGGTATTCCTTCAAGTGAAAGTTACTTTTCGGGTGTTTTTGAGAACCTACCTATAATCAGTGGTTACTCTGGTCTTCTCCATTCACTAAAGGGAAGCTCCGATACACACTTAAAGTGCACCGTCCAAACATCTGCATTCAGCTAGTGGTGATGTTAGCTGGCATAAATCTGAGAAGCAAGAAGCCAGGACAAGGGATGGCTTGCTGCTACCATCATTGCTGGCTCCTGAGAGAAAAAGGTTGCGAAATATTGGGTCTAAAAGTAAGAGGCTACTAATAATCGATAGCCTAGATGCTTTGGAGCTCAAAGTTACATGGGAGGAGGCGCAGGATTTACTTCGCCCGGAGCCAAGTATCAAGCCTAGCATTGTAACCATCGAGGATCATGATTTTGAAGAATATGAAGTGAGTAATCTCCCTGAAGTTCTAGTTATTGTATCCATATACACCCATATCTAACATGCATTCAATTGTTTTCCACTGTATATATGTGTATGAACATGTGCACACCATGATTGCATTCTGATGAAAAAAACTCTCATATATTTAATCTAGCATTCTACCGATTTCTTGTTCTGCACTTATTGATGGGCCTAATCAACAGTGTTACATATAGTTATTATGTTTTAAACATTAAAGAGGCATGGTTGTTTGGTAAATGGAATTGATATTAGATATGACTAATATTTTCCATATAGTACTGCAATATTTATTGACGAGAAAGCAGCCGCGCGGTTGATTTCATTATTGTACAATGTTTTAACATGCAGGAACCACCGGTTTTTGGAAAGACGAGTATCTTTGTAGTTCGTTCAATTGGGTAAGAATCACTGCCATCTATATCATTAGTTGTTTAGCGTGTGAATTGTCCTGGTACAAGAACTAACCTTCTGACATAGGGTCTTGAAACTCTAATACAATGAACAAACCGAGCTCATCTTTAAGATAGATGAAATCAATTCCTAATCAAGATCATCAATCTGCCCCATGTCAGAATCGCTGTAAATCATTTAAAATGATGATTTTCTTTTCAGTCTACAACGCACTTGTGTCATTTCTTAGAGTTGGAATTTAAATTTAAGAGTTGAAAGGCATTTACATCACTGAATGAGAGAATAGTAATTAACTGCTTAGTCCGGATCATTTATCAACAGATATCTAAGTTGGCGAATAAGAAGATCAGGAAGACGTGCTAGTTTGTTGATGAAAATGATCTTTATGGTTCTTTCAGCTTTAATCTATGAAGAAGTTCCTGAGATTCTATCTCAAAGGACCCATTGATCACATTTTATATTGTTTTTAATGATCTCAATTTTGATTCCACCTCCGTGGGAAATCATAACCTTTTCCTATTTTCCCCTTCTTTGGGGGTTCAAATAGCCTATTTCTGTCATTCGTAATGGAATTTGGCCGATGTTTCTTTAAGTGTTGGTGTGCTAAATGCTTCTGATATTAGATCCATTTGTTGTCAGAGGACAAGAGCAATGGGCTCAGTGTGATAGTTGCTCCAAGTGGCGAAGGTTGCCGATTGATTTCTTCTTCCCCCAAGTGGACATGCGTGGACAATGCCTGGGATCAAAGCAGGTCAATGATACGTCGTTGTCATTTCTGGATCCCCCCCTCTTTTCCCCCCATGAAATCGAGTGCCAGGTCGATTTACTACAAAGATTAATATGATTTTGTCTTCAGGTGTTCTTGCTCTGCTCCAGATGAATTGGCCCCAGGGAGTTGGAAAATCTTCTAAGACTGAACAAGGGTATGAATCTATGATGCAAGCAAGCATCCCTTTTTCTCCTTTTGTTGAAAGCATACATGATGATTGCAGCTCACACTTCTCGAATCATTCATGATCTGTTTACATGAAAAAAAAAAAACTAAAGAGTTTAGGCTGTCGCATACTGAAAATTGTTGCGTAGACCAGACCAACCAAATTGGTTGCTTCTCTTCAAGTTGGTTGATCGATTCATCACTTGTCCAAGGTTCATGTTGTCGTTTCTCTGTCGAACTATTTTGTTGTCTCTCTGGGTCGGTAAAAGAATAGCTTAATCTCTAATGAGACTCCAAGTTCTATCCCCCAAGTGTTTAAACCTCAATGATCGTTTTAAGGATTCTGCTTGCACTTTCAACACAGAAGATTTCATCCATATAATCTTGGATAAATGCATTAAAGCATGGTCATTTACTCACTGAAATATAGAATAGAAGTAGCGATTTCAATTTCATCCCATCTACCCGATACTTGACATCCACCCAACCTGGCTGGGTCGGTTTTTATGCAATTTCAGGTGAAGGTTTACCCAACCCGCACCCAACCTTGTATTTTTACTATTCTTTTTTTCCCAATGTTATACATATATTAAAAGGATCCCTCTCATCACCGTCGAATCCAATTTTATGTAGTGGTGGTAAATTTGTAATTTGCTTTATTCCTTACATTTGACATGTTTATTACTTGATCTATCTACCATCTTTTTTGTTTTCTTATCTTTATTTTTTGTAATATCTTTTTAGTTTTTCTTTTCATTTTTTTTGAGAAAAAAATATTATTTTTTATTCTTTACACTTAAATATTTATCACTTTCATTTGACCTATTTATACTCTTTTTTTTGTGCTTTTATCTTCATTTTTTTGTAATTTTTTTCTTTACATTTATTTTGAAAAATATTATACAAAACTAAAAGTAAATGGTGTTTCACTGTAGCAATTTAAAATTATTCTGTTTTTTTACTACATTAAAATTTAATTTAAGATCTTAATATGATTTTCATTTTATTTTGTTATATAAAACATCCGTTTTTTGATTAATAATTATGTTTTTTACTCGAAGTCAAAAAAACTTGTCAATAACACCTATATATTTATTTTTTTGTGTTAGGAGAAAAAATTGACATAGTGAGGAGCGAGTCAAATAAAAATATTAACATTTTTATTTATTTATTAGTATAGATAGTTCTTGATTTATTAAATCCATGTATAAGTTTTTTTATATATATAATTAGGGTTTTTTTTTTTGTAAAAACAAATGTTAGAAAAACTTGTATATTCATTAGTATGTGACCTGCGCTTCAATGATTATTACAATATTAAATTGCAATTCTTGTAAAAATTCAATTTAAATAACTAGCTTTATCTTATAATCAAAGTGACCTGATCCAACTAGGTGTGGGGACTTAAGAAACCCGACCCGACCCATAGCCATCCCTAAATAGAAGGTTTCTTGTATAAGCTGGAGTTCGTTCATGAGAGTGTTTGTCTGTCGTGTCCCTCATGAAATTGTTGAATGGTATGCATAATGAGCCACCAATTCATAACTATTTGCATACTTTAAATTAGTTTTTCAAATAGGGTAAGATATCCTTATGCTTTTTCTTCTTCTTCTTTTTTTTTTAATTTTTCTTACATTTGAAAGAACTATACTGATATTACAATGGCCTTGATTTTTTTATACAGATTTCAAGAAACGGAAATTACAAGCAGCCATCGTCCACCCAGGAGCATGAATCTTCTGGTCTGGATGCTCTGGCCAATGCTGGCGATCCTTGGGGACACGGGTGAGCAAAGCACCACTGCTGTTGCAGCCACAACCAAACACCCCAGGCATCGTCCTGGCTGCTCATGCATTGTGTGTATCCAGCCCCGAGTGGGAAGGGGAAGCACAAGCCTACATGCACGTGTAACGTCTGCATGACTGTTAAACGTCGTTTCAAAACCTTGATGATGCGCAAAAAGAAGCGTCAATCAGAGCGTGAAGCAGAGATTGCTCAGAGGATTCAACATATGTCCGGTCCCAAAGATGAAGCAGACGTAGAGAGTAGCTCTAAGCTTGCATCGACGCCTATGGATCCATCAGATAATGAAGCCAGGTCAGGGAATGAGTTAGAATCCAAAAGCCAAACCAATAATCTGTCAAACAAATTGGCCGACTCAGGGAAGGGACATCTAGATTTAAACTGCCATCCTGGCCGTGAAGAAGACTCACAAGCAGGGTTAGCACGAATGAGCATGACAAGTCTTCTTCAAGTAGCAAGCCTTCCATTGGAGACATACTTGAAGCAGAATGGTCTCGCAAGTTTATCCGAACAACAAGCAAGTTCTGCATCGCATGTACCACCACAAGGTGGGGGAAAATGGAGGGAGAATTGATGAGGATTGCCAACCTGCTTCGGTTGCTCAAGAGCAGGAGAGCGGAGGCGAGGAGGAGATGAACCTGGACCAGACCAAAGCCAAAATGACCTTCTATAAAGTCCCTTTAAAGCCGAAACGACCCTGTATAATGTGCCCTTTCTTTCTCTTTTTTTGCACAGATAAATTCCTAGCTTTTTTTTTCCATGTGAGATGAGCAGGTAAATTTTTGTTTCTTTTTGAGGGTCTTTATTATATATATTTGTGTGACAAGGTACATGAAATTTCTCTTTCCCGTCGATTTAGAAAATTGGAGGTAACCTTGTGCCATGGCCATCGATGCAACACAGATGCAAGTCCTGTTTGAAATTTCGTTTTCCCTAGTGTTTCTCTTGGAATTCGCATCTCATAACTTGTTTGCTTCATATATTGTAAGATCAACCCGACCAACATTCACCACAATCGTTCATATCTTCGTTCCCCCCTTTTTGTTATTATGGTTATCTTCAGGCAAACAAAGCCCAGGAGCATTCGGGCAACAATACGTACCGACAAAATCATGGGAGCGCCTGAAACATGGTTTGGAAAACTATCTTGTAAATAGCATTGTTGATTACAATGAAACTAATTGAATCCAGTCGAACTAGGTTTGCACTATATCTACAAAAACTAGAATCCACTCTAATCAACATCGAGGGATGGGAAGGTGGAAGAGCCCACATTTTATCTTTCTATATATTCTGTTGAATCACCAAAAAAGGCAAAAGGAAAAGCCATTCAAAAATGAAAAAATGCATATATTAACAATCAAAATCCTTCAACACACCTCGCCTTTCGAACAGCCGACGAAGATGATTCCTGCTTTCTTTGCCGTTCTAGTTCCTCAAGAGAGAGAGTTGAGGAACAGGCTCGAGGAGGAAGAGACGGAGGCAATGCCTCTAGGCCTGGTAGGGGAAATGGATGGCCGGCGCTCTGGATGGTGGAGACGGTGAGAAACTTAAACCTTGGTGCTGGGGGTGATGATCCCATTGAGACTAGGAGATCTGGACATTTGTTTACCAGCAACTGCTGCTGGCTCTTGCAGAGGGAAGCGACTGGAGTATTCATGTCTTGTATGACTTTGAGATGTTCCACAATGGTTCTCATAGTTGGTCTTTCTAAAGGATCCTTCTGAAGACATCTTAGTGCATGTCTGCCAATGTGCCGGCTGCTTTTGCAGGGAAACGGCATTTTAGTTGAGATCCATAATCAACGATAGTCGAAAGTCATCAGCTAAAAAAGGCCGGGTCCACTTGACCAAGTTCCTCTCTTCTCTAGGATGACGGCTATCAAGATTTTCCGGCCAGTGAGCAGTTCAAGAAGAAAAATTCCAAAGCTCCATACATTGCTCTTCGGTGTCAATAGCCCTCTCTCTACTGTCTCTACTGAGAGATTTGCAGCAGCCTGTGTGAGTGAAGAGAAATAGAGGTGGTCAACTCCACATAGAAAAAGAATGCCTAAACAGATACTTTACAGACAAATGAAGGCATGCAAACTTAATTGGAAGCCATCTCACCCCACCCCATGTGTGGAGGCAGAGCAAACCACTACTGATTTATTCAAAACAAGAAGAAATATCCGCAGGCAAGGTAAATCAGCTTACCGCTGTACTGTTAGAGATCTCTGTTTCAGGGATGTGGCCAACACAACCATATCCTGAAAGCTTTGCACTAAAGTCTTTGTCAATTTGTATGTTGGCGGTTGAAAACTCATTGTACATTGCCTGCAAATCAAAGGATAGCATCAGCAAATATAAAACTTAATGAAAACTAAAAGCTTGGACACTACGCAGTCTCCCACCTATTTCCCTTCAGGGAAAAAAAGAAGTAACAAACAGAGGATTCATTTCAATTGGCTTGTAGATTCACAATCAGGATCTATTGGACAGATTTAATCAATTAAATACTAACAATACAAAAGATAAAAAATTGCTAACCTATCATCCATATGGAAGTCTGCTAAAATTGTGAGCAAAACATAATATCATGCATTGTTTCATTGTTCACTGTATGTGGATCAAAGCAGCAATTTTTTACCTGGAAAGGCCCTTCTTCATGCAAGAAAGCAAGACCTTGCGCAGCACATAAAGCAATTTTCATCCTGGTATCCAGTCAATGGGGGGGCCATCAGACCTTCCATACAGTAACCGTCCAAGCTTCCATGATAAAGCCTCTCATAGACCAGCATTCTCTGGTCTGAGCCATCACGTGCATGATAACCAAGCAATTTGCACAAGTTTGGATGTTGCAAAAGATGCAAGGGTATTAAACCTCATTAATAAATTCTTTTAAACCCTGGAAGATCAATACACAATGAGTTTAATTGCAAAATATCAGCCACTTCAAGTGTTTAAATAGGAAAGGAAAATGATAAATAACTCCATACATCTTCTTTAAGTAAAGCATAAGCTATCAGCAAATAATGCAATCTAAGTTCTAATTGTATTCTTAAGCTAAAACTTAAATCATAGTGTCATGCATGAAAGAAAGGGATAAGATGGTTACACTTAGCACCTCATCTTTTAGCAAAATACATTGTGAATCCTTAGCAAAAGAAAATTGACAGTATTCCTCTCTCCATCTACACAATTGCAAACATTCGAATCTGATTTTTTTTGGGAGCAAATGTAAACCACAAACATCAGCTTTTCTAGAAGGCAGCTCACTAAATTGGAGATTTTGCTAATCATGTGAAACAAATAACAGCCTATGTAATCCAACATCCCTTAGGCCAGAGAAAGGACTCTTGGCGTAATATTTGAAGGAGATAGAAGATTGGGGGTGTCAAATGGATGAGACAAGCATAGCAAGTGCTTAGTTTACCAGTAGATGAATAAATTTCTAGAAATGCAAGACAAAAAAGAAAGCTGTTCATAATTTAAAGAATTATCAAAGCTCAACTATCAGCTGTCATCAACTGAAGATCTAAGAAAATCTCTTCTGTGGCTGTACATAAACAGTCACTTCATGCATTACCTGAGGAGCTGGGTTAAGGCGAATAACACTAGCTTCAAACTTCTTCAAACTTGCAGTATCATCTCCAAAGGAAGCCCTGAACATTATGGAAGAAAGACCTTCAGAGACACACTCGATCTGAGGAGAAGTTGCAGCAAGCAGATTGAATTTCTTCATATGGAAAGTTCCTGAGTGTTCCACTGTATGTTCCACTGCGAGGCAGTGGCAACGGACCAGAAGCATAAGAGAACCACTGCTATTCACTGATTTAAAGCTACTCATAGGCTTCAGTATAGCACCACCCTGAGGTGAAGGGAGCGGAAGAGGTTGTGGACCTGGTAGCCGTTGTTCCTTTGAAATTCCAATTCGGTTTTTTGACTCCTCATGCTCATCATTTTCAGCTGATGCAAGAGCATCTTGTTCTGCTGCATCAAGGCTTTCTGGAGCCGATAATGCCCTTGCCCTGTTGCTAGGTACTTTGTTTTCTGGTTGAACAGGCTTCACTCTGGTCCGAAAACTAGGGGGTGCTGACTGCAATGAACGTGTTGGGACCTGTGGCTCAGGCAGAGTAGTCGGTATTTGCTCCTTAGGACTGACACGCTTGATGGAAACTGACGGCTCATGCCTTTCTTTTTGCACTTTAAAACAGTGAAACAACCCATCTTATTACATTCAATTCTTGAAACCTGCAAGGAAGTCCTCTATGTTTCAGTAATGAAAAAAAAAAAACAGCTTAATTATCAATACCAACTTCCTAGGCAACAAAACATTTGGAAAATAATGCATGTGTAAACTACAGGATTAGATATTCTCAATTATTCACAATAGGGTTACAAATCCTAACATGACCAAAACTTCAAGGGCTCAAGTTGCAGGAATTTCCATGGTTGACCGTAATTATCCAACTGTATAACCAAAACGATCAATTCCTAACCTTCAGTGCTTCTATGGAAAATGCTTACAATACATGCCTTTACTCAGTGAGGTATCATGATAAGAACATTCAGGGACCTCCATCAAAGTTTCAATAAATTTAATCTTTTTAAATCAATGACAGCTCGAATTACACCTCAATTAATCAAAAACACTATAAAGGAAGTAAAAATCATAAAGGAATAAGTTGGCCAGTGGGTTAATTTTGGACACCCCTTCATCACAAGCAGATCAAATTCCCTTAAATTTTAAGGGACCGAATCATCAAAATTGCTATTGCAATCACAATTAACCTTCTACAACATACATCAGTGTTGCCAAAAAATAACAAAAGATCAAAAAAAATTATCCAACTTTGAGTTCTCCACACACAATCAAGGTATCTTAAATCCCCTAAAATGCCAACTAGACAATATGTTCCGCACCAATGACCTACCACCATTAAATTACTGAAGGATTACAAAAAAAAAAAAAGGCATACCCATTAATGCACTTTCAAAATAACACAAAAGGCTACATAAATCAGCATCCCATCAACTGAACCAAACTACCAAAGCCCTGATCCAAAATCATCCCAACAAAATTTCAAAACTTTAAGGAAAACAAAACTCCACATATCATCCAATCCTACTTCAATTTTCCTATCAAGAAAATCCCACAAGCAAACAAATAATACTTTAACAATAACATAAAAAATAAAAAACAATCAAGCAACAAACAAACATTAAACAAAAAAAGGTCACAACTTTACAATCCTTTAACAAAAATAAAAAGAACCCAACAGCTTCCAACTTAAAACAACCACAATTCTTAAACCTTTAAAATCAATAATAAAATCAAACCTTTAAACACCAGCTTATGAAAAGCTTCCAACTTGAAAGAAGAGAGGATAGATATCGGGAGGGAGGAGAACCAAAATAAGGGAAAGGTGTGATTTTGATGAGGTAAAACAAAAACCCTTCACGAGTCAAAGAAAAGAAAGCAAAATGAGAAAAGGGGCAGGGAGAGAGCTTTATTTATTAACAAAAGGTAGACCAAAAAGATGCTAAGGTATATTTAGTGTAATAGAGAAGAGAGAGAGAGAGAGGCAATGGGAGCACTGGTCAAACCTACCAAAACCCAGCATTTAATTACTCCATTTAAGATGTGATTATTGTCACCTACATTTACAAAAATAAAATATTATATATATATATATATATATAATTAGATTTATCATTTTTTTAGACATTTGTACCCTCTATGTTGTCATGTTGAGTTATTGCTGGCATATTTTCCATTTCTTCGTGTGATTTTGAGCAATGACCTGATTGCCCTTTGTAGCTTGCAATGCTATCTAAGGTATATATGTTTGTAAGAGTGTTTTTTTTTTTAAATAATAATTTGCTAACAATGTGGACGCATCTATAAGATTTGAAAGTAAAAGGATGTGAAAAATAGAGTAACTTTTTGTTGAAAGGAAAAAATCTATTTTTCAAGTAAAAAATATTTATTTATTTCTTACATGATTTCTTTGATTTGTTAAGGATTACAATTGATTTAAATTCATCTTATTAATCCATTAAAAATATATATTCAAATAATGAGCCTTCAATGAACTAATAACATGCATAAATCTCTAAAGTTTATTTTATTTAGAATATATTTAATAATGTGGTGAGTGTTTAGTTGAAATTATATTTTATTTTAATTATAAATTTAAAAAATACTTGGTTAATTAATACATATTACAATTTTGCATGAATCTCATTATAAAAAAATTACAATTTATATTTCAAAATATAACCCCAAAAGCTAATAAAATGACAAACGAACACAAACTCAACACAAAAAATTTAATCACCAACCCAACCCGTTAGCATATAAGGGTGTTTTGGTCTTGTGGGAGGTAGGGAGCGTGGTAAAATTGGAAAATGTGATGCCCATAACTGTAAATTCACAAGCTACCTCGATTTTCAACGAAGAGACCTCGATTGAAGTGACAGCTCAGTCAAACCTTGGAAACTTAATTATTTTCTTAAAAAAAAAGTTTTGAAAATTTTTGAATGTTTCAGTGTGGTCAAAGAGACCCATCAAGATAGGTCTTTGACTCAGAAGATTTTTCCCCGTCAGATTTGCTCGTGGCGGAGAGATCAACGGCCAGCATGAATCCACTTAAAGCCACTGTAGGTCCCACACCGAGTAGAGACTTGGCGACTCCATCACGCGCCATGTAAGCGTGGGGTTCACATCAAAGTAGGGGATCGTGGGGGCCATACGAGTACTTTTTACTGTTCATTTTGATGGCGCGTGTATTGGCCTGCTTCTAAAACGCGTGGTGGTCTTAACTTGACTTAACCTGGCTGGTAAAGTCATTACAGACAATATAAGGACTGCATTAATTGAGGACTCTGGTAAGAAAATCTTTCCCTGCTGTAATCATAGTTCATCTTATCCTATTATTAATGGGCCAGACCTTGCGAGCCCAGATTACAGGTCTTAAAAGGAGGCAAACCCATCATGCTCAGCGGATCGACCCGGATCTTAAACGGATCAGGATAAAAAATTAAACTAACTTGATCAGAACTTATTAGTCGATAAAAATTCAATTTTCAGCTTGTTATTTTTTTTAAAAAAATAATATTATTTAATTTTTTAAAATAATTTAAGAATTTATATATAATCAAACTTAACTTTTGACCCATTTTATTTTTAATATTTTTATCAAAATAATATTATTTTAATTCTTTTAAGAATTTATTTAAGAGAGTCAAGCTTTACAGCTATAAATGAAGTAAGATCAAGACAAAGTATTTTATGATCTAAATTGAATATATATATATATATGGATAAATATGATATTAGTCATAGTTTTTACTCTTTATAATTTTTTTAATGCATATTTTAAAAAAATGATAAATGTAATAACATATAATACTTGATGTTATATGTTAATAATAAAAAATAAAAATAATATTTTTTAAATACTTGAGTTTGGCAAGGGCAAAACATGGTTTGAGAAGAAAATATTATCGCTAAACATCAAAAAAAAAAACTCTAAAAATAAACATAATTTGTTATACCATGATCTTAGAGCGTGTTTGAAAATATAATTACAGTTATTTTTTAAAGTGTTTTTTACTTAAAATATATTAAAATAATATTTTTTATTATTTTAAAAATATAGTTTTAACATTAACCTATCAAAATTATCTAAAAACATTAAAAAAAATTAATTTAAAATAAATAAATAAAATAAAATTTATTTTTAAATACAGATAGAAACAAGTTCTCAAAGTGGGATTCATTCGTAAGGTTCTATTAGAACAACGAATCTTTAGAATTCTTAAAGGTTCTATCACGCGGGTGAACAAACCTTCTCGTCAGGTTAGGTAAAATGGGGTTTTTCGGAGGGTACAACTGGTATTTACCTAGTCGGTCAAGTTATCATTAATATGTTTGTCTTCTCAGCATAGGGCCGAAGACAGAGAAGTCGAGCCTTGGACAACTTGTTCAAAGTAGCAGACTTTGAAAAGTAGGGCGTCTTTTCTCTTGGGCTCAGGGATTTGGTCTAAAGCTTTCGGCTATAAATTTCGTGTTATACTTTGACCAGGTGAAGATTTTACAAGATTCCAATCGAGGCATAAACTCCAGCCAAGACATTACTGGGCCAAGAATTTGCGAAGCCCTGTTCAGATTTGCAGCATCATCTGTCATATATATTGATTCATATAACACAGGAGCTATGGTCAATGGTCATTTTACTTTGGATCCCTCTCAAACTCGTAATGTCAGGCACCAGGTTTATTATTTTTATTTATTTAGTTGAAATTTTCGGTTAGTTTATATATATCTCAATTAATTTTTATAAATTTTAAAATTAATAATTAGATAAGCATCCAGTAATTAACAACTATAAAATTTAAATTTGAAACTATTAAAAAAACAAATCTTCTAATTTTATACTCGCCATAAGGTTTATTAACTTTGATGTTAGATAACTATTTGTTTATTAATATTCAAGCTTTCAAACAATCACTAATAGAAAGAGGTGCTTGTACACTCAAATCATTTTCATAGATGTTGAGAAAATAATGGCGTGGGAAAAATGCACATTGTTTTCTTCTCTTCTTCTTCTTCTTTTTTTTCTTTGAACAATAGGCATGTGTGGTGTGTGGTAAAAGAAAGACGAAAGAAGAATTGATTCATCTACAACGTAGCATCAAGGCTATCATTCATAGGATAATTGGGATGTCAAGTCCTCTGACTGCAACCACACCCATAGATTGGCAAACCTTGAAAAAATTACCTGAAAAATGTCAACTTAGTCAGGCAACTAACCATCTGGCAAAATCATAACCAGAAGGGCTAGAAAAGAAAATGAAAAAGATGATACTACCTGAGAAAGCTCATATAAGCACCCACAAGAGGCGGCATAATTCCATGCCCTCCAGACAAATTCTGAGACCAAACCTTGATCATAATTCATGTACTCGGCTAAAACGAAACATAACTGCAGAAACTGCAGTTGCCATTGTTAAAAACACCAATAAAGTCATGGCCTTTCCCGTTATATATTTCTTGGAACAAGAAAGCAAGAAAGAACAAGACAGATGAACCATGGATGATAATTCCCTTCTGATTTCTCCACAGATTGATTCTGAAAGCAATGCCAGTGTCCCGACCAGCAAAGATCCAATGCAAACTGGCTTCTGCAAAACATTAATCAATACTCAGAGATTCATGATTTTAAAGACATTATGCATGTATAATAAGAGAAATTGAGTGAAGTGACATGATGATCCCATACCTACCTTGTAAGAAAACTCTCTCTGTCGATCCACATGTAATTTACTGTCTGGGTTTTGAAGATTTTGGGTTTTCTCTGCGGCAATTGCTTGTTTCTTTGAAAGGTAAAGTCTTGAACTTTCGAAAAAATCTGAGGAATTTAGATTTCAGGGTTCTTGATTTTTCCATCTAGGAATTGAATTCCGAGATTCTGTATTCACTTGGAGGAAAAAATCTATGGATTCTAAGAAAGATTGAGAATTTGGGCGACTTCCAGATGGGTTGATCTGTTTTTGTTGCTTTGAATTTGAAATGGAATTTCTTGGCTCTAGCATGTACTTTGATTTCCAAGTTTGCTGCTTCTCTGCTTGCATCGTAGGCAGACAAGCAGACTAGGCCAAAAAGAGTGAAAGTGGAACAGTGGGTTACCAGCAAATTATTAAAGATTTTACTAGCCGTTGAAGCGCTGGGTTGCCCTAGACAGAAAAGGTTAGCAAAAGCAGCAAAAATCAGATAGGAGAATTGGCCCTTTGCTAGTCACAAAAGATAAAAATTCATGCCACCAGTTGAAACCGACAAAGTAACAAAAACACTTGGTTTGGTAAGGTAGATTTGTTATTATGATAAAGAATTTTTTCAAACTAATTTTTATTTGAAAATATATAAAAATAATTTATTTTTTATTTTAAATAATTTATTTTTTACACAAGTATATTAAAACAATCCAAAAATCTTTCTAACGTTTTAAGGGAATGAAGAAACAAATTGAAGGGTTAACGAAGGGAGGGGCGGCAATGAAGCTATATATAGAGGCAGAGAGGAAGGATGCATCATCTGCCTCTGTGAATGCCTTATAAACTTCACATCCCATTTATTGATATTAGAGATAATTTGTCGATTTTTCATAGAAGTATTTATCAAAGAGATCTCCTTTGAAATTTCATGTTTATGACTAATTTTTATTAAGTAAAGGACAACGGAATATAAAAAAATAAAATATTATATATGTTATCAAACCAAGTCAGTTATTAAACTAGGTTTGGTACCGTGATTCGCTGCAAGCCTGACCAAAAGCCAACTATTACATATAAAAACAATATGAGGCGTTATTTTTTCCTCTCCATATGATTAAATATTTAAATAGAGGATTAAGAACTCGATCAGGTTATTATATCAAATTAATTGACCACCTTATCAATTAATAGATGAAAAAAAAAATGTTTGTGTTGTTCCGCCTACCAGGCAAAAAGGTGAATTGGTCACTACTCCATTTAAATGGTGATCTAGTTAAAATAAAAAGCAATTTTGATTTGTTATCGTTTTAATATAAATCTAACACCAATTTTAAATATAAAACAATAGATTATCAAAAGAATAAATTAAAAAAAATCAAGAGTGAATGAAAAGATTTATTATATTTACCCGGATTAATACATGAAATTTACAATTTGAATAAATTACACTACCACAAAGAATTTACCCAATTTGACAACATGTTTCTTTCTTTTTTTCATTTTCTTGTTCTCTTCCATGTTGGGCCTTGAATGAGTCTTAATTAACTTTAGATTGGATTAAATCTAGAATCAAAATGAAAAGTTATAAAAGATTTAGTTATGAAATTTATAAAAAAAAATATTTGATATTGAATGATTGTAGTTAATCTAAGTTAATTCATAAAACTCATATCCATAACCATAGTTATGAATATAATAGTCTTTTTTTTGGCGCCATCAAAATCATCTCGTCTAGCTTTTCTTCAAGGGCGGGCACGCGCTGGGCATAAGACTCTCAATGTGGCTTAGACTTCCTTTTCTTTCCTTGCATCATTTTCCCTCTATTATCTCGATATTCTTCTAACAACATAAAAAATATTATAGTCATCCACAAATGTTTTTGTTCATGCGCACGCTACCAACTATTGTAGAAAATACCCTTCAGTTTTATAGCGTGTTTGGTAATGTGGTAGTGGTTATTTTTCAAATAATTTTTCGAGTCGAAATGCATGCTAATGATTTTTTTTATTTTTTTTAAAATTATTTTTAACATCAGCATATCAAAACGATCCAAAAAGTATAAACCACACTCAATTTTAATAAAAAAAAATTCAAATTTGATAGGAACACGGTTTGCACGGCGTTCCTAAACACTACTTGCCCTTTAGTCTTTACCAAGACAGACACGTGGGACTAAGACAACAAAAGCAAACATGATTTTTAAAGCTAAACGATGACAAAGAAGGAAGTTTTTTTTATTTAATTTAATTAAAAAAAAATCATTGATAACAAGGGGTTAAATTGTATTTTTTAAATGATGGACAAATTTTTTTCTGTATCTGTTTGCTATTAAAAAAATTGATTAACAGAAAACACTTTCCAGTTAAAAAAATTTGATTGATTTCCATGAAAGTATTTTTCTTTTATTTTATGCGGAAAATGTTTTCCAGAATTGTAAAATATTTAAAAATATTATATTATTTGCTGATTATATTAAATTTGGTCCTCAAAATTTTAATAATATATATTTTGTTTATTTGTTTTAATTTATCCCTAAAATTTGATTTAATTTTTTTTATATCAACCTTTGTTTTTTTTTATGAGATATTTGCTTTTTCTCTTATTATTTTTTTTTAATTAAAATTTTTTATTTATCAAATTAGCCCTTATTCTTTTGATTGTTACTATTTTATTTGAAATAATTTATAAAATTATAATTATTATTATTTTAATTTTATCATCTTTTAATTTTTTTTGTTAGATTTGATCTCTATTATTTTTATAATTATTATTTATTTTATTTGAGATAATTTATGAAATTATATTTTTTTCAATTTAATTCTCATTCAACCTTTTAATTTGTATGATTTATTTTTTAATTTAATAAACTTAAAAAAATATAATAAGTATATTTTTCTTGCTTTTTTTCATAATATAATCAAATACTGAAAATGTTTTTCACTTTATTTTATCAAACATCAAAAAATAATTTATTTTTTAAGAATATTTTCCAGCAAATAAACAAGGCTTTAGAGCAAAAACATATATTCAAACATGACCAGTATTATCAAGAGATTAATTAATTATTTTAAAACTAGAGGAACTATTTACCGTATTTTAAAAAACTAGAGGGAGTAAATTTAAATTTACTCTAAACTAATCAACGTTGCTCCCATAATTATAATATTTATTATTTTCAACTCTATTTGATTTTGTTTTTAATTTAAAATATATTGGATCCCGACATTACTCTTAATTTTCACATACCAATCAAACATTTGTAACACTTTACCTTTCAAACCATTTTCTACGCTCTTAACATTTAGTAATATTAACTTTTGATTTGGGTTATGAATAGTATATAATTTTAAGATTTGTGTGCTTGAAAAGTGATTATAATTGTTTTTTAAAAGATAGGTTATTTAAAAATAAGGAAAGAATATATATGGGTTATGTTTTAAAAATTATTTAATATCAAATATCAAAAAAATTATTAAAACACCAAAAAAATTAAAAAAATAAAAAATTTTAACTTTTTTTAAAATATTTTAAAATATAAAAACAACTATATTAATTAATGCTTCAACTATTCCAAAAATATCCCTCACCAAACCAAAATGAATGAGATATAAATGGCCTCGTAGTTGATTTGATTAAAGGCTATTGTTTATAGAGAGATTAATTGGGTTTGTGCTATGCAAATGGAACCTAACCCTCTCATATCAACTGAGTAAACCGATTCCATGTGATTCAAACTTGATTACTTGACATAAATCGAATCCACACAAAACACTAGCATTTTGTCATGCTAGTCAGATCATCAAGAATGACTATGGAGTAGGGGCAATAAGGCTGTTTTGGTGACGGGTTTATGAGATTTTTTCAATAGTATATTTTAATTAAAGTATTATTTTTACATTAATATAATAAAATCATTAAAATATAATTAAAAAAATATAATTTAATAATTTTTAAAACAAATAACATTTTAAAAAACAATTTCAACCATAAAAAACCCACCCGCACCATCAAAAATATCTTATGGGTTACTTTAATTCGTTCAAGAATACAAGTTGACTTGTTACTCATTCTGCTCGAGAAAACTACAAATTAATTTGTGACTTGTCAGTTCAAGAAAAACCCAATAAAAACTCAATGTTTTTATTTTTTAAAAATTGATATCATTTATCTATCTATTTATAACTAGATACTTAACCGGGTAAAACCCGAAAACAGGTTCAAGGAACTATGATAATTAGAGTAGTCTAACAAGGTATGGGAAATAGCAGTATTCACTTGAGAGTTGAGACAACAGTTAGGTCGAAGGTGGGCGGCCCATTGATTAAGGCTGCAACTTTCAACCATATAAATGATTTTTTTCTTGCGTTATTATCCTGATAAGCATTCATTTTCCATGCTTTTCCAAAACCCTAGCCACCTCTCCAATTGTTTGTATTCTAATAAAAAATTGTTAATATAAATTATAAGATGAACACAACATAGAAGAAAATCAATCAATCAAATGGTGAAATTGACATTAGATGGTCCACATATTAACAACACAAGAAGTGATATATCCGCATATCCTCAAAATTATATTTTTTGGAATCCAGCCCAGTAGGTTCATCAATAAACTTAAGGGGGTTAATTCAGACAGGTCCGTAAAAAACATGGATTTTTTGTAATTTTTTTTAAATTTAAATAAATCCAATTTAACATAGTAAATATGAGCAAATTCTTGTATCGGAACGAGCCTTAGATTAAGGGTTTGTTTGGAAATGGGTATCTTAAATTTAAAAATTTTTTATAATTTTTTTTTATGTTTTCAGATTGTTTTGATGTACTGATCTCAAAAATAATTTTAAAAAATAAAAAAATATTATTTAATATATTTCTAAATAAAAAACATTTTAAATTCATAAATCACAAACAAGAGTTTACTAAGTATGGCATACATGGTTTTCTAATATTCGACTCTCAGGGACCTGGCCAGTCAGCTGGATGCTCATGTAACGCTGACTATTCCCATTCTAAGCAGGGAAAAGGTTCTGAAAGTTAGAAAACCCTCCATGACCAACCAGGCCAATCGATCAGTTTCTTACAATCATGGAATACTTACCATGCCAAACATCTCTCATGTCATAATGTCAGCTACGGAAGCCAATATAGACCATGAAAAAAGGGGCAAATCTTAAATTAGTCTAGAATTCGTTTGCACACGCATCAGCAATTATAACCCTGCTGCCACCATCTTTCTAATTAACTTGCTGATTAACAATCTGAAAAGTAATTAGCAAAATTCTTAGCACTTGCAATATGGCCTCGGATTGTCCACTCAAGTGAAGCATTAATTCTCAACTACCGATACAAGCTGATTTAATGCCAACGACCATGTTCTGGCCATCCACTGGCTACAATATTCAACCAGGCCCTTAAAATACTGTACTAACATTACCTTGTCGGCCGGGATCATTTTCGCCTGGCCGTGTTGCTTCGGTAACCTCCTGTGCAGCACCTTGAATCCGTGGTATGTTCAAGCAATGAATGCCGGCAATTCGGGCACGACGAGTGTGACAAAAGCCATGTGTCTATGCAACTGACATGGAATCCATGGTTGCATTTCGGAAGCACCCGAACTTCTCTCCCATCGACGAACTCCCCTAAGCAAATTGGACATTCTGTGGCTGCAATACTCCCTCCTGCTCCATAGATCGCCACTGGGATCTGGCGTAAATCACGCTTCTTGAGTCCTGTGGCAGCTAAACGCGATGCAGCTTCTTCTGTGGTCTCCAAGGCAAACCTGCTACTGCAGCGCAGAAGGCAACGCACAATTGAATTCAATCCTAGCGCACCGATTAGTGCACATAGCAAAGCTGCTAATATAATCACCATGTTGGTGTCGAAATTCGTCTCGTTAATGTACGAATCATGGGTTCTGTTCCCATTAGCCGGTGGCACATCAAGCGGAACCGTATCAAGCATGCGGCGATGCATATTGACCATCAATTAATAGGAAGAAATCCCTTCTCTTTCTCAGCCACTAACAGCTTGAAATCTTTGATCAGTTTTGGTGCTTGAAGGAGAGGAAATGACTCACAGGAAAAAGAAAAGAAAGATGACTTCTGAAAGCTTGGGTTGATTTCTTGAACTAAAAAAAGAAAGGATGTCTGCGGCTGGTTCCTTTTGAGAGTTCCTTGCAGCAATGTTGTAAAGATTCCAACTAGAAAAAGACACACGAAGAGCATCTTCTTCGTGTCAAAGATAAGAAGAAAAAGCAAAGTGAAGCGTTGGAGATGATCGGTGGCTGTTATCCGAATCAAGGGGACCGTTTTACTGCAAGATTCCAGCTTCCTAATCAGAAATGGTCCTGTCTTCTACATGTATGTGCTCAGATAATGTTCTCCCTTGCAAACCGAAACCGAAACCGAACAATAAAGCAAAAGACATGACCGCGATTGGAACTATACAGCAAATTATCAGCTTCTGACTCTTGTTTCTTTATCATTGGCTACTGGCTACTACAATAATTCATGCTTGCTGCTCATGATCTTGACCAGGCGTGTAGAGAGGGTATATAACTAGGTGTCGGAAGGGTTTAACTTGTATTAAAAGATTGAAGTCTTTGGAGGGGTCAAGACGCTAGGAGATATTATGCTAAGATACAAAAAAAAATCAAGGGAAAAAAGTAAGCTATAATTGTAGCAACTTTGCCTACCTAATCATGATTACCAAGCACTACTCTAACTTAAAGCTTACTCAAGTACCGAATCTAAACCTAATCCCCTTAATTACCACAGTTGGACATTTCTGGGTGGAATCAGCAGTGATAAGTTCCTTGTTCATGTGACTTTTTACCCAGATGATAAGTGGGGAAGTTTGCTGCCACCATTTCATTTGATCATATATCCCTTTTGACATCATATAAAGGTAGATATGTACGATGATTAAGGATTAAAAAGACGAGAGAAATCGTCATCGCCCCTTCAAAATATCGTTTGCCCTTTCTACTACCATGATGCAATACTTTTTGCTTGCACATTCAGCTGATTTTTTTGGTTGCTGAAAGCAACTTGATCTGAATCAGGGCAGGAGCAAAAAGATTGGGTAAGATTTAGGTGTTTTGTAGGCAGAGAACATTTTCCAGAGTACTTGAGAGCTCATAGCACTTTGTTCCATCATTAATATCATTAACCATGTGTTAATTAACCTAATTAATACAACTAGCCAATGTCCCAACTCCCGACTCCCAACGTTGTATTTTTTAAACATTTTTTTAGAGATCATAATTCTTAAAATATAATAAAAGTAAAACCTAGTGTCTCCCCCAAGTGTTGAAGATTAACTTGATGCAATATGCACAAACAGAGGAAAGGAAAACGCTCATCTCTGGAGAAGAGGAAGGGGATTTGGCACAAAGAAAGGAGGAACCATGCATTGAAGAAGTCTGCACGCTTTGTTTTGTGGCCCTATAAAATCAAATTAGGCAAAGACAAACACCTTAGTACGTGGCAAGGGGAACAGGGGACTGGTCCGTGACGATCGACGAGTCTAATTTTGTGGGGTTTAGACGTTCAGGTTATGTCGCTAGCACTAGACTCATGGATGATACGTGTGAGCTCTTGGTTGGAACAATTATATGCAAGTTACATCAGGTGGGGCCATAGCAACTATGCAAGAGATTACAACCACTTCCTAATCTAATCTCGTTGTTTGTGGAGTTAGGTACTGCGAAAATAAAAACAGTTGGTAGTTACAGCAGTTCCAATATATAATTTCCAATACCAAATTAAGTATTATTTTGTAATAAAATGTATTAAGGTTGCATTGAATTATTTCACGTTGTTATTGAACTTGTTGAATAAGTTAATTTAAATTTTTT
>JAAWWB010000469.1:0-24094 GCA_018804465.1 Populus tomentosa | reverse complement strand
CGTTTTCGTCAATGATTTCTGATTCGGACGTAGTCTATGGTGTTAAAGATTTCAGCGTCAGCGTTGGAACTGGGTTCCGGTGATGATTTCTAGGGCCGCAGGGACTCGGTTTTCGTCAATAATTTCTGATTCGGACGTAGTCTATAGGGCTGAAGATTTCAGGGTCAGCGTTGGAACTGGGTACCGGTGACGATTTCTAGGGCCGCAGGGACTCGGTTTTCGTCAATGATTTCTGATTCTGACGTAGTCTTTGGGGCTGAAGATTTCAGCGTCAGCCCTGAAACTAGGTTTCGATGATGATTTCTAGGGCCGCAGGTACTCCGTTTTCGTCAATGATTTCTGATTCTAACGTAGTCTACGGGGCTGAAGATTTCAGCGTCAGCTGTGGAACTGGGTTGCGGAGATGATTTCGTGGTCAAGAGGGACTCAGTTTTCATCAATGATTTCTGATTCTGACGTAGTCTATGGGGCTGAAGATTTCAGCGTCAGCCCCGGAAATGGTTTCCGGTGATGATTTCTAGGGCCGCAGGTACTCCGTTTTCGTTAATGATTTCTGATTCTGACGTAGTCTATGAGGCTGAAGATTTCAGCGTCAGCTCTTGAACTGGGTTCTGGTGATGATTTCTAGGGCCGCAGGGACCGTGTTTTTGTCAATGATTTCTGATTCTGACGTAGTCTATGGGGCTGAAGATTTCAGCGTCAGCCCTGAAACTAGGTTTCGATGATGATTTCTAGGGCCGCTGGTACTCCGTTTTCGTCAATGATTTCTGATTCTGACGTAGTCTATGGGGCTGAAGATTTCAGCGTCAGCCCTGGAAATGGTTTCCGGTGAGAATTTCTAGGGCCGCAGGTACTTAGTTTTCGTCAATGATTTCTGATTCTGACGTAGTCTATGGGGCTGAAGATTTCAGCGTCAGCCCCGGAAATGGTTTCCGGTGATGATTTCTAGGGCTGCAGGTACTCCGTTTTCGTTAATGATTTCTGATTCTGACGTAGTCTATGAGGCTGAAGATTTCAGCGTCAGCTCTTGAACTGGGTTCTGGTGATGATTTCTAGGGCCGCAGGGACCGTGTTTTTGTCAATGATTTCTGATTCTGACGTAGTCTATGGGGCTGAAGATTTCAGCGTCAGCCCTGAAACTAGGTTTCGATGATGATTTCTAGGGCCGCTGGTACTCCGTTTTCGTCAATGATTTCTGATTCTGACGTAGTCTATGGGGCTGAAGATTTCAGCGTCAGCCCCGGAAATGGTTTCCGGTGATGATTTCTAGGGCTGCAGGTACTCCGTTTTCGTTAATGATTTCTGATTCTGACGTAGTCTATGAGGCTGAAGATTTCAGCGTCAGCTCTTGAACTGGGTTCTGGTGATGATTTCTAGGGCCGCAGGGACCGTGTTTTTGTCAATGATTTCTGATTCTGACGTAGTCTATGGGGCTGAAGATTTCAGCGTCAGCCCTGAAACTAGGTTTCGATGATGATTTCTAGGGCCGCAGGTACTCCGTTTTCGTCAATGATTTCTGATTCTAACGTAGTCTACGGGGCTGAAGATTTCAGCGTCAGCTGTGGAACTGGGTTGCGGAGATGATTTCGTGGTCAAGAGGGACTAAGTTTTCATCAATGATTTCTGATTCTGACGTAGTCTATGGGGCTGAAGAGTTCAGCGTCAGCCCCGGAAATGGTTCCGGTGATGATTTCTAGGGCTGCAGGTACTCCGTTTTCGTTAATGATTTCTGATTCTGACGTAGTCTATGAGGCTGAAGATTTCAACTTCAGCTCTTGAACTGGGTTCTGGTGATGATTTCTAAGGGCCGCAGGGACCGTGTTTTGTCAATGATTTCTGATTCTGACGTAGTCTATGGGGCTGAAGATTTCAGCGTCAGCCCTGAAACTAGGTTTCGATGATGATTTCTAGGGCCGCTGGTACTCCGTTTTCGTCAATGATTTCTGATTCTGACGTAGTCTATGGGGCTGAAGATTTCAGCGTCAGCCCTGGAAATGGTTTCCGGTGAGAATTTCTAGGGCCGCAGGTACTTAGTTTTCGTCAATGATTTCTGATTCTGACGTAGTCTATGGGGCTGAAGATTTCAGCGTCAGCCCCGGAAATGGTTTCCAGTGACGATTTCTAGAGCCGCAGGTACTCCGTTTTCGTTAATGATTTCTGATTCGGACGTAGTCTATGAGACTGAAGATTTCAGCGTCAGCTCTTGAACTGGGTTCTGGTGATGATTTCTAGGGCCGCAGGGACCGTGTTTTTGTCAATGATTTCTAATTCTGACGTAGTCTTTGGGGCTGAAGATTTCAGCGTCAGCCCTGGAAATGGTTTCCGGTGACGATTTCTATGGCCGCAGGGACTCCGTATTCGTCAATGATTTCTGATTCGGACGTAGTCTATGAGGCTGAAGATTTCAGCGTCAGCTCTTGAACTGGGTTCTGGTGATGATTTCTAGGGCCGCAGGGACCGTGTTTTTGTCAATGATTTCTGATTCTGACGTAGTCTATGGGGCTGAAGATTTCAGCGTCAGCCCTGGAAATGGTTTCCGGTGATGATTTCTAGGGCTGCAGGTACTCCGTTTTCGTTAATGATTTCTGATTCTGACGTAGTCTATGAGGCTGAAGATTTCAGCGTCAACTCTTGAACTGGGTTCTGGTGATGATTTCTAGGGCCGCAGGGACCGTGTTTTTGTCAATGATTTCTGATTCTGACGTAGTCTATGGGGCTGAAGATTTCAGCGTCAGCCCTGAAACTAGGTTTCGATGATGATTTCTAGGGCCGCAGGTACTCCGTTTTCGTCAATGATTTCTGATTCTAACGTAGTCTACGGGGCTGAAGATTTCAGCGTCAGCTGTGGAACTGGGTTGCGGAGATGATTTCGTGGTCAAGAGGGACTCAGTTTTCATCAATGATTTCTGATTCTGACGTAGTCTATGGGGCTGAAGATTTCAGCGTCAGCCCCGGAAATGGTTTCCGGTGATGATTTCTAGGGCCGCAGGTACTCCGTTTTCGTTAATGATTTCTGATTCTGACGTAGTCTATGAGGCTGAAGATTTCAACGTCAGCTCTTGAACTGGGTTCTGGTGATGATTTCTAGGGCCGCAGGGACCGTGTTTTTGTCAATGATTTCTGATTCTGACGTAGTCTATGGGGCTGAAGATTTCAACGTCAGCCCTGAAACTAGGTTTCGATGATGATTTCTAGGGCCGCTGGTACTCCGTTTTCGTCAATGATTTCTGATTCTGACGTAGTCTATGGGGCTGAAGATTTCAGCGTCAGCCCTGGAAATGGTTTCCGGTGATAATTTCTAGGGCCGCAGGTACTCAGTTTTCGTCAATGATTTCTGATTCTGACGTAGTCTATGGGGCTGAAGATTTCAGCGTCAGCCCCGGAAATGGTTTCCAGTGACGATTTCTAGGGCCGCAGGTACTCCGTTTTCGTTAATGATTTCTGATTCTGACGTAGTCTATGAGGCTGAAGATTTCAGCGTCAGCTCTTGAACTGGGTTCTGGTGATGATTTCTAGGGCCGTAGGGACCGCGTTTTTGTCAATGATTTCTGATTCTGACGTAGTCTATGGGGCTGAAGATTTCAGCGTCAGCCCTGGAAATGGTTTCCGGTGACGATTTCTATGGCCGCAGGGACTCCGTATTCGTCAATGATTTCTGATTCGGACGTAGTCTATGAGGCTGAAGATTTCAGCGTCAGCTCTTGAACTGGGTTCTGGTGATGATTTCTAGGGCCGCAGGGACCGTGTTTTTGTCAATGATTTCTGATTCTGACGTAGTCTATGGGGCTGAAGATTTCAGCGTCAGCCCTGGAAATGGTTTCCGGTGATGATTTCTAGGGCCGCAGGTACTCCGTTTTCGTTAATGATTTCTGATTCTGACGTAGTCTATGAGGCTGAAGATTTCAGCGTCAGCTCTTGAACTGGGTTCTGGTGATGATTTCTAGGGCCGCAGGGACCGTGTTTTTGTCAATGATTTCTGATTCTGACGTAGTCTATGGGGCTGAAGATTTCAACGTCAGCCCTGAAACTAGGTTTCGATGATGATTTCTAGGGCCGCTGGTACTCCGTTTTCGTCAATGATTTCTGATTCTGACGTAGTCTATGGGGCTGAAGATTTCAGCGTCAGCCCTGGAAATGGTTTCCGGTGAGAATTTCTAGGGCCGCAGGTACTTAGTTTTCGTCAATGATTTCTGATTCTGACGTAGTCTATGGGGCTGGAGATTTCAGCGTCAGCCCTGGAAATGGTTTCCGGTGATGATTTCTAAGGCCGCAGGGACTCCGTTTTCGTCAATGATTTCTGATTCGGACGTAGTCTATGGGGCTAAAGATTTCAGCGTCAGCGTTGGAACTGGGTTCCGGTGATGATTTCTAGGGCCGCAGGGACTCGGTTTTCGTCAATAATTTCTGATTCGGACGTAGTCTATAGGGCTGAAGATTTCAGGGTCAGCGTTGGAACTGGGTACCGGTGACGATTTCTAGGGCCGCAGGGACTCGGTTTTCGTCAATGATTTCTGATTCTAACGTAGTCTTTGGGGCTGAAGATTTCAGCGTCAGCCCTGAAACTAGGTTTCGATGATGATTTATAGGGCCGCTGGTACTCCGTTTTCGTCAATGATTTCTGATTCTGACGTAGTCTATGGGCCTGAAGATTTCAGCGTCAGCCCTGGAAATGGTTTCCGGTGACAATTTCTAGGGCCGCAGGTACTTAGTTTTCGTCAATGATTTCTGATTCTGACGTAGTCTATGGGGCTGAAGATTTCAGCGTCAGCCCTGGAAATGGTTTCCGGTGATGATTTCTAGGGCCGGAGGTACTCTGTTTTCGTCAATCATTTCTGATTCTGACGTAGTCTATGGGGCTGAAGATTTCAGCGTCAGCCATTGAACTGGGTTCTGGTGATAATTTCTAGGGCCGCAGGTACTCCGTTTTCGTCAATGATTTCTGATTCTAACGTAGTCTATGGGGCTGAAGATTTCAGCGTCAGCTGTGGAACTGGGTTGCGGAGATGATTTGCTGGTCAAGAGGGACTCAGTTTTCGTCAATGATTTCTGATTCTGACGTAGTCTATGGGGCTGAAGATTTCAGCGTCAGCCCCGGAAATGGTTTCCGGTGATGATTTCTAGGGCCGCAGGTACTCCGTTTTCGTTAATGATTTCTGATTCTGACGTAGTCTATGAGGCTGAAGATTTCAGCGTCAGCTCTTGAACTGGGTTCTGGTGATGATTTCGAGGGCCGCAGGGACCGTGTTTTTGTCAATGATTTCTGATTCTGACGTAGTCTATGGGGCTGAAGATTTCAACGTCAGCCCTGAAACTAGGTTTCGATGATGATTTCTATGGCTGCAGGGACTCCGTATTCGTCAATGATTTCTGATTCTGACGTAGTGTAACGACCCAACCTTTTCAAGGCCAAAGTCGCTGGATTTTTAATTTTTTTTTTTTCCATCTTGACTTATTCATAATTTCCATTTTTGTTCTGATCTCGTATCATCATGAGTTCGTACATTATCATTCGTATTTCCATTTCAATATTAAATTAATAGTTTTTACAGAAGGAATCGAATAACTAATTAAGTGATTTACATGTTCGTTCATGCAGAACTCATATCACCCATAATTATGCGAGTATATAATTCTTCTCTGAAATGTGTGAGCCATGAAATGAATCTCCTTATGCACCATATTGGTATGATGTCCCTGTTCCAAAATAAGGTGATTTTAAGCATTATCAACCATTTAAGAAACATAATAAAACAAGATTAAAGTCACATTTCATTCATGGACCAAAAAGCATAATTCTTAAATTTCCCTTTACTTATGTAAACACCACCGTTAATAATCCGTCAATTAACGAGACTAATTTCAGTACTCAAACCCGATCATTCCTCTCGAATGTTGTTAGCCGAATTAATGTTTTTCCTTGGTTAAAGCATAACTAGTATAATGCTTTCATGTACGTAGTATATATGAAACGTAGTATACATGACCACATCAGTTCTTCTTAAAACTAACTCATAAACTCAAATCCGACAATCCTCTTTGGAGGCCATTAGTCGAAGTCAATCATTTATTCATCTTGCCATCCACTAGGATGCCATTAACCGTTTCTTCTTCTTTCTCTTCTTCTTCTTCTTCCTTTTCTTTTCTTTTTTCATCACGGTCATCCATTAGGATGCAATTAGCTGAAACTAGTCACTTCGTCATCCTGATTATCCATTTAGAATGCTATTAGCCGAAGGTAGTAATTTCATTATCCCGATTATCCATTTAGGATGTCATCAGTCATAATTAATCATTTGTTCATCTCGATTATCCACCTAGGATGTTATTAGCCGAAGCTAGTAATTCATGCATCTCGGTTATCCATTTAGGATGTCATTTACCAAAGCTAATCATTTATTCATTTTGGTAATTCATCTATGGTGTCATTACCATGGCTAATCATTTATTAATCTGGTAATTCATCTATGGTGCCATTACCATAACTAATCATTTATTAATCTGGTAATTCATCTATGGTGCCATTACCATAACTAATCATTTATTTATCTGGTAATTCATCTATGGTGTCGTTACCATAGTTAATCGTTTATTAATCTTGATTATCCATTTAGAATGCCACTTACCAAAACTAAGCATTTATTCATTTTGGTAATTCATCTATGGTGCCATTACCATAGCTAATCATTTATTAATCTTAATGATCCATGTAGGATGCCATTTACCCAAAGTAAATAATTTAGTCATTCTGGTAATTGATCTATGGTACCATTACCATAGCTAATCATTTATTAATCTGGTAATTCATCTATGGTGTCATTACCATAATTAATCGTCTATTAATCTCGATTATCCATTTAGGATGTCATTTACCAAAACTAAGCATTTATTCATCCCAATCATCTGCTTTGGATGCCAATAGTCAGAGCTAATCAATCCTTTACCCCGGTCATCCCTTCGGATGCCATTACCCGAAGCTAATCAATCGTTTGTTCCGGTCACCCACTCGGATGCCATTAGCCGAAGCTAATCAATCGTTTGTTCCGGTCACCCACTCGGATGCCATTAGCCGAAGCTAATCAATCGTTTGTTCCGGTCATCCCTTCGGATGCCATTAGCCGAAGCTAATCAATCGTTTGTTCCGGTCATCCACTCGGATGCCATTAGCCGAAGCTAATCATTGTTTTATCAAACAATTCATGACGATGTGACATTCCTTGCAACATCAAAGCAGACCCTTAGGGATACTCGTACCAACATGTGCTAGTAGTTTATCATTCCGTAACACGATGATAGATCCTTTGTAATGTAGAACCAAACATCCCACAACAGTTTAGCATTCATTATAACACAACTCAACAATACCCTTTGTATCACTCATCCAACCATTCTTGACAGGTAATGTTCAACGCAACACAATAATAAATCTCCCGTACTACTCACACCACCATTTGTGGTAATTAACCATCAATACGATACAACGATAGGTCTTTCATAACACTCATACAATCATTCATTATCATTACATTCAATATAGTAAATGGTAGATCCTTGGTAACACATTCATCACAATTACATGCAATACAATAAAATAGTAGATCCTTCATAATACTCATACAATCATTCTTCACCGTTACATTCAATAAGAATACAAAAGTAGATCCTTCGTACGACACACACTACCCTTCATTAGTAGCCCAAATTCTTACCAGCCCCATCATCACATTCGGTTTAGTATTCATCACAACTCAATAAGATGTTCATCTCAAATGGTTTAGTTTAGAACTCTAACATTTTCACCATTGTTTCAACATTCATCAAGAACTTGGTCAACATTTCATAGTCGTTTCGACAACCATCAAGAATTTAACCCAACTCTTCTTCGTCGTTTCCTCTTACAACAAGGATTTAATAAAATATCATCACAAGTTAATCATTCGAAAACATAAACATCAAAATGGGAAAAAGGTGGAAACCACCTACCTTCTCCACTTGTGGTCTGTCCTTGTCCTGGCAATGGTTCGATTCCGGCCACAACACCTAAGACACCAAAGATCACAATCAATTTATTTGTATCTTCGATTCACATTCATCCCACATTTATTTCAAGAGTTCATATGTTCACATTCAAGTGTTCCACATTTTACACCATCATACTATGAGATTGTTACTAGAATTTAAGTCATTTCTGCCTTGTAGAAATCGGCAGCGAAAACTGGCTCGCTGCAGGCTGCCCAACTCGGCAGCGAAAACTGGTTCGCTGCGGGCTGCCAATTCGGCAGCGAAAACTGGTTCGCTGCGGGCTGCGGGCTGCCACTTCGGCAGCGAAAACTGATTCGTGGCAGAACACCAATTTCGGCAGCGAATCACAGATTCGCGGCAGCACACAGATTTCGGCAGCGAATCACAGATTCGCGGCAGCACACCGATTTCGGCAGCGAATCACAGATTCGCGGCAGCACACAGATTGCGGCAGCACACAGATTTCGGCAGCGAATCACAGATTCGCGGCAGCACACAGATTTCGGCAGCGAATCACACATTCGCGGCAGAACACATATTTCGGCAGCGAATCACAGATTCGCGGCAGCACACAGATTTCGGCAGCGAATCACAGATTCGCGGCAGCACACAGATTTCGCAGCGAATCACAGATTCGCGGCAGCACACAGATTTCAGCAGCACACAGATTTCGGCAGCGAATCACACATTCGCGGCAGAACACAAATTTCGGCAGCGAATCACAGATTCGCTGCAGCCAACTCCACTTCAGGCAGCGAATCACAGATTCGCTGCCCAACCCACATTTTGGCATGAACACACACACCACACGTTGCAACAACTCCAGTACATAAACTGTCACTAAGTTCCAGCAGAACGTACACATGGAAACCATCAATTTCAGCATATAATTTTTCAATAAATTCCAGCAGTATACACACATTAAACCCGTCAATTTCAGCATATAATTTTTCAATAAATTCCAGCAGTATACACACATTAAACCCATCAATTTCAGCATATAATTTTTCAAAAAATTCCAGCAGTATACACACATTAAACCCATCAATTTCAGCATAAAATCTTTTGTTAATTATTCTGAAATCAGGTCCCCCATCCAGCCCCGTTTTGTCCCTCCTTTTAGCTTAGTTCTTTTCCATAACAGTTGGAGTAAAGTTCCTAGGCCATGCATCCAGATTTTTATTCTTTTTCCTTTCGATTTTAAGACCTTAAGAACAGGTGGAGAAAGACATGGTTCATACCTCACGGATTTAGCATTTTTGGGAGGGGTTTGACAACATTTCTCCCCTTCTGCTCCCGATTGTTTCTTCCTCTTCCTCTCTTTCGTTTTTTTCACCTCCTCTTGTTAGTTCCCCACCGATTTTTGGTCTCTCCTCCCTTCATGTTTGCAGCTGTCCAGCCTCCTGTCAAGCTCTCCCTCCTTTCTCTCACGTCTAAAGAGGCACTAGCAGCTGGGGTTTGGTCAAGCTCTTTCCTTGGAGAGGGAAAGAGGGAAGGGGACAAGCATCTCATTTTGGGGGAAAAGGAAGGGGACAAGAGCATGCAGCTCACTTTGGGGAGAGGGAAGGGGACTAGCACGTTTTTGGGGAGGGTGTCTCCCTCTCTCTCTCCTTGCTGCATTTATACCCCTCCTAAAAGCAAAAAGGGGGGTGTTTGGATGTTGGACAAGGCTGTCCTAACCCTCCTTTTGGGTTATCCTTGAGCTGATTTTAGTTTCCCTTCTCCCCCCCTAGGATAGGTGGGTCCCACATTAAAACCTTTTATTTTATTACTATTATTATTATTATTTTTTTTGATGTCGCTGCCGATTCAGAAATCGGCAGCCCGAAATTGCGTCGCTGCCGATTCAGAAATCGGCAGCCAGCACTGCATCGCTGCCGATTCAGATATCGGCAGTGCCCTGCGTCGCTGCCGATTCAGATATCGGCAGCCCAAAACTGCATCGCTGCCGATTCAGATATCGGCAGCCGCACCGCGTCGTTGCCGATTCATATATCGGCAGCCGAAACTGCGTCGCTGCCGATTCAGATATCGGCAGCCAGAAACTGCGTCGCTGCCGATTCAGGAATCGGCAGCCGTAACTGGGTCGCTGCCGATTCAGATATCGGCAGCCGTAACTGCGTCGCTGCCGATTCAGAAATCGGCAGCCAGAAACTGCGTCGCTGCCGATTCAGATATCGGCAGCCGAAACTGCGTCGCTGCCGATTCAGAAATCGGCAGCCAGAAACTGCGTCGCTGCCGATTCTGCATCGGCAGCGAAAACTGCGTCGCTGCCGATTTCTGCATCGGCAGCGAAAACTGCATTCATCATCATCTCTCTCTAAATATATATATATATATATATATATATATATATATATATATATATATATTTCCTTTGGGTGTTTACACGTAGTATATGGGGCTGAAGATTTCAGCGTCAGCCCTGGAAATGGTTTCGATGATGATTTCTAGGGCCGCTGGTACTCCGTTTTCGTCAATGATTTCTGATTCTGACGTAGTCTATGGGGCTGAAGATTTCAGCGTCAGCCCTAGAAATGGTTTCCGGTGATGATTTCTAGGGCCGCAGGGACTCCGTTTTCGTCAATGATTTCTGATTCGGACGTAGTCTATGGGGCTAAAGATTTCAGCGTCAGCGTTGGAACTGGGTTCCGGTGATGATTTCTAGGGCCGCAGGGACTCCGTTTTCGTCAACGATTTCTGATTCGGACGTAGTCTATGGGGCTCAAGATTTCAGCGTCAGCGTTGGAACTGGGTTCCGGTGATGATTTCTAGGGCCGCAGGGACTCGGTTTTCGTCAATAATTTCTGATTCTGACGTAGTCTTTGGGGCTGAAGATTTCAGCGTCAGCCCTGAAACTAGGTTTCGATGATGATTTCTAGGGCAGCTGGTACTCCGTTTTCGTCAATGATTTCTGATTCTGACGTAGTCTATGGGGCTGAAGATTTCAGCGTCAGCCCTGAAACTAGGTTTCGATGATGATTTCTAGGGCCGCTGGTACTCCGTTTTCGTCAATGATTTCTGATTCCGACGTAGTCTATGGGGCTGAAGATTTTAGCGTCAACCCTGAAACTAGGTTTCGATGATGATTTCTAGGGCCGCAGGTACTCCGTTTTCGTCAATGATTTCTGATTCTAACGTAGTCTATGGGGCTGAAGATTTCAGCGTCAGCTGTGGAACTGGGTTGCGGAGATGATTTCCTGGTCAAGAGGGACTCAGTTTTCGTCAATGATTTCTGATTCTGACGTAGTCTATGGGGCTGAAGATTTCAGCGTCAGCCCCGGAAATGGTTTCCAGTGACGATTTCTAGAGCCGCAGGTACTCCGTTTTCGTTAATGATTTCTGATTCGGACGTAGTCTATGAGGCTGAAGATTTCAGCGTCAGCTCTTGAACTGGGTTCTGGTGATGATTTCTAGGGCCGCAGGGACCGTGTTTTTGTCAATGATTTCTGATTCTGACGTAGTCTATGGGGCTGAAGATTTCAACGTCAGCCCTGAAACTAGGTTTCGATGATGATTTCTAGGGCCGCTGGTACTCCGTTTTCGTCAATGATTTCTGATTCTGACGTAGTCTATGGGGCTGAAGATTTCAGCGTCAGCCCTGAAACTAGGTTTCAATGATGATTTCTAGGGCCGCTGGAACTCCGTTTTCGTCAACGATTTCTGATTCGGACGTAGTCTATGGGGCTGCAGATTTCAGCGTCAGCCCTGGAAATGGTTTCCGGTGAGAATTTCTAGGGCCGCAGGTACTTAGTTTTCATCAATGATTTCTGATTCTGACGTAGTCTATGGGGCTGAAGATTTCAGCGTCAGCCCTGGAAATGGTTTCCGGTGATGATTTCTAGGGCCGCAGGGACTCCGTTTTCGTCAATGATTTCTGATTCGGACGTAGTCTATGGGGCTAAAGATTTCAGCGTCAGCGTTGGAACTGGGTTCCGGTGATGATTTCTAGGGCCGCAGGGACTCGGTTTTCGTCAATAATTTCTGATTCGGACGTAGTCTATAGGGCTGAAGATTTCAGGGTCAGCGTTGGAACTGGGTACCGGTGATGATTTCTAGGGCCGCAGGGACTCGGTTTTCGTCAATGATTTCTGATTCGGACATAGTCTATGGGACTCAAGATTTCAGCGTCAGCGTTGGAACTGGGTTCCGGTGATGATTTCTAGGGCCGCAGGGACTCGGTTTTCGTCAATAATTTCTGATTCGGACGTAGTCTATAGGGCTGAAGATTTCAGGGTCAGCGTTGGAACTGGGTACCGGTGACGATTTCTAGGGCCGCAGGAACTCGGTTTTCGTCAATGATTTCTGATTCTGACGTCGTCTTTGGGGCTGAAGATTTCAGCGTCAGCCCTGAAACTAGGTTTCGATGATGATTTCTAGGGCCGCTGGTACTCCGTTTTCGTCAATGATTTCTGATTCTAACGTAGTCTATGGGGCTGAAGATTTCAGCGTCAGCCCTGGAAATGGTTTCCGGTGATGATTTCTAGGGCCGCAGGGACTCCGTTTTCGTCAATGATTTCTGATTCGGACGTAGTCTATGGGGCTAAAGATTTCAGCGTCAGCGTTGGAACTGGGTTCCGGTGATGATTTCTAGGGCCGCAGGGACTCGGTTTTCATCAATGATTTCTGATTCTGACGTAGTCTATGGGGCTGAAGATTTCAGCGTCAGCCCTGGAAATGGTTTCCGGTGACAATTTCTAGGGCCGCAGGTACTCCGTTTTCGCCAATAATTTCTAATTCTGACGTAGTCTATGGGGCTGAAGATTTCAGCGTCAGCCCTGAAACTAGGTTTCGATGATGATTTCTAGGGCCGCTGGTACTCCGTTTTCGTCAATGATTTCTGATTGTGACGTAGTCTATGGGGCTGAAGATTTCAGCGTCAGCCCTGAAACTAGGTTTCGATGATGATTTCTAGGGCCGCTAGTACTCCGTTTTCGTCTATGATTTCTGATTGTGACGTAGTCTATGGGGCTGAATATTTCAGCGTCAGCCCTGAAACTAGGTTTCGATGATGATTTCTAGGCCCGCTAGTACTCCGTTTTCGTCAATTATTTCAGATTCTGACGTAGTCTATGGGGCTGAAGATTTCAGCGTCAGCCCTGAAACTAGGTTTCGATGATGACTTCTAGGGCCGCTGGTACTCCGTTTTCGTCAATGATTTCTGATTCCGACGTAGTCTATGGGGCTGAAGATTTTAGCGTCAACCCTGAAACTAGGTTTTGATGATGATTTCTAGGGCCGCAGGTACTCCGTTTTCGTCAATGATTTCTGATTCTAACGTAGTCTATGGGGCTGCAGATTTCAGCGTCAGCTGTGGAACTGGGTTGCGGAGATGATTTCGTGGTCAAGAGGGACTCAGTTTTCGTCAATGATTTCTGATTCTGACGTAGTCTATGGGGCTGAAGATTTCAACGTCAGCCCCGGAAATGGTTTCCAGTGACGATTTCTAGGGCCGCAGGTACTCCGTTTTCGTTAATGATTTCTGATTCCGACGTAGTCTATGAGGCTGAAGATTTCAGCGTCAGCTCTTGAACTAGGTTCGATGATGATTTCTAGGGCCGCTGGTACTCCGTTTTCGTCAATGATTTCTGATTGTGACGTAGTCTATGGGGCTGAAGATTTCAGCGTCAGCCCTGAAACTAGGTTTCGATGATGATTTCTAGGGCCGCTGGTACTCCGTTTTCGTCAATGATTTCTGATTCCGACGTAGTCTATGGGGCTGAAGATTTCAGCGTCAGCCCTGAAACTAGGTTTCGATGATGATTTCTAGGGCCGCTGGAACTCCGTTTTCGTCAATGATTTCTGATTCTGACGTAGTCTATGGGGCTGAAGATTTCAGCGTCAGCCCTGAAACTAGGTTTCGATGATGATTTCTAGGGCCGCTGGTACTCCGTTTTCGTCAATGATTTCTGATTGGGACGTAGTCTATGGGGCTGAAGATTTCAGCGTCAGCCCTGCAACTAGGTTTCGATGATGATTTCTAGGGCCGCTGGTACTCCATTTTCGTCAATGATTTCTGATTCCGACGTAGTCTATGGGGCTGAAGATTTCAGCGTCAGCCCTGAAACTAGGTTTCGATGATGATTTCTAGGGTCGCTGGAACTCCGTTTTCGTCAATGATTTCTGATTCGGACGTAGTCTATGGGGCTAAAGATTTCAGCGTCAGCGTTGGAACTGGGTTCCAGTGATGATTTCTAGGGCCGCAGGGACTCGGTTTTCATCATCGATTCCTGATTCTGACGTAGTCTATGGGGCTGAAGATTTCAGCGTCAGCCCTGGAAATGGTTTCCGGTGACAATTTCTAGGGCCGCAGGTAATCCGTTTTCGCCAATAATTTCTAATTCTGACGTAGTCTATGGGGCTGAAGATTTCAGCGTCAGCCCTGGAAATGGTTTCCGGTGATGATTTCTAGGGCCGCAGGGACTCCGTTTTCGTCAATGATTTCTGATTCGGACGTAGTCTATGGGGCTAAAGATTTCAGCGTCAGCGTTGGAACTGGGTTCCAGTGATGATTTCTAGGGCCGCAGGGACTCGGTTTTCATCAACGATTCCTGATTCTGACGTAGTCTATGGGGCTGAAGATTTCAGCGTCAGCCCTGGAAATGGTTTCCGGTGACAATTTCTAGGGCCGCAGGTAATCCGTTTTCGCCAATAATTTCTAATTCTGACGTAGTCTATGGGGCTGAAGATTTCAGCGTCAGCCCTGAAACTAGGTTTCGATGATGATTTCTAGGGCCGCTGGTACTCCGTTTTCGTCTATGATTTCTGATTGTGACGTAGTCTATGGGGCTGAATATTTCAGCGTCAGCCCTGAAACTAGGTTTCGATGATGATTTCTAGGGCCGCTAGTACTCCGTTTTCGTCTATGATTTCTGATTGTGACGTAGTCTATGGGGCTGAATATTTCAGCGTCAGCCCTGAAACTAGGTTTCGATGATGATTTCTAGGGCCGCTAGTACTCCGTTTTCGTCAATGATTTCAGATTCTGACGTAGTCTATGGGGCTGAAGATTTCAGCGTCAGCCCTGAAACTAGGTTTCGATGATGATTTCTAGGGCCGCTGGTACTCCGTTTTCGTCAATGATTTCTGATTCCGACGTAGTCTATGGGGCTGAAGATTTTAGCGTCAACCCTGAAACTAGGTTTTGATGATGATTTCTAGGGCCGCAGGTACTCCGTTTTCGTCAATGATTTCTGATTCTAACGTAGTCTATGGGGCTGAAGATTTCAGCGTCAGCTGTGGAACTGGGTTGCGGAGATGATTTCGTGGTCAAGAGGGACTCAGTTTTCGTCAATGATTTCTGATTCTGACGTAGTCTATGGGGCTGAAGATTTCAACGTCAGCCCCGGAAATGGTTTCCAGTGACGATTTCTAGGGCCGCAGGTACTCCGTTTTCGTTAATGATTTCTGATTCCGACGTAGTCTATGAGGCTGAAGATTTCAGCGTCAGCTCTTGAACTAGGTTTCGATGATGATTTCTAGGGCCGCTGGTACTCCGTTTTCGTCAATGATTTCTAATTGGGACGTAGTCTATGGGGCTGAAGATTTCAGCGTCAGCCCTGCAACTAGGTTTCGATGATGATTTCTAGGGCCGCTGGTACTCCGTTTTCGTCAATGATTTCTGATTCCGACGTAGTCTATGGGGCTGAAGATTTCAGCGTCAGCCCTGAAACTAGGTTTCGATGATGATTTCTAGGGCCGCTGGAACTCCGTTTTCGTCAATGATTTCTGATTCCGACGTAGTCTATGGGGCTGAAGATTTCAGCGTCAGCCCTGAAACTAGGTTTCGATGATGATTTCTAGGGCCGCTGGTACTCCGTTTTCGTCAATGATTTCTGATTGGGACGTAGTCTATGGGGCTGAAGATTTCAGCGTCAGCCCTGCAACTAGGTTTCGATGATGATTTCTAGGGCCGCTGGTACTCCGTTTTCGTCAATGATTTCTGATTCCGACGTAGTCTATGGGGCTGAAGATTTCAGCGTCAGCCCTGAAACTAGGTTTCGATGATGATTTCTAGGGTCGCTGGAACTCCGTTTTCGTCAATGATTTCTGATTCCGATGTAGTCTATGGGGCTGAAGATTTTAGCGTCAACCCTGAAACTAGGTTTCGATGATGATTTCTAGGGCCGCTGGAACTCCGTTTTCGTCAATGATTTCTGATTCCGACGTAGTCTATGGGGCTGAAGATTTTAGCGTCACCCCTGAAACTAGGTTTCGATGATGATTTCTAGGGCCGCTGGTACTCCGTTTTCGTCAATGATTTCTGATTCCGACGTAGTCTATGGGGCTGAAGATTTCAGCGTCAACCCTAAAACTAGGTTTCGATGATGATTTCTAGGGCCGCTGGTACTCCGTTTTCGTCAATGATTTCTGATTCTAACGTAGTCTACGGGGCTGAAGATTTCAGCGTCAGCTGTGGAACTGGGTTGCGGAGATGATTTCGTGGTCAAGAGGGACTCAGTTTTCATGAATGATTTCTGATTCTGACGTAGTCTATGAGGCTGAAGATTTCAGCGTCAGCTCTTGAACTGGGTTCTGGTGATGATTTCTAGGGCCGCAGGGACCGTGTTTTTGTCAATGATTTCTGATTCTGACGTAGTCTATGGGGCTGAAGATTTCAACGTCAGCCCTGAAACTAGGTTTCGATGATGATTTCTAGGGCCGCTGGTACTCCGTTTTCCTCAATGATTTCTGATTCTGACGTAGTCTATGGGGCTGAAGATTTCAGCGTCAGCCCTGGAAATGGTTTCCGGTGAGAATTTCTAGGGCCGCAGGTACTTAGTTTTCGTCAATGATTTCTGATTCTGACGTAGTCTATGGGGCTGAAGATTTCAGCGTCAGCCCTGGAAATGGTTTCCGGTGATGATTTCTAGGGCCGCAGGGACTCCGTTTTCGTCAATGATTTCTGATTCGGACGTAGTCTATGGGGCTAAAGATTTCAGCGTCAGCGTTGGAACTGGGTTCCAGTGATGATTTCTAGGGCCGCAGGGACTCGGTTTTCGCCAATAATTTCTAATTCTGACGTAGTCTATGGGGCTGAAGATTTCAGCGTCAGCCCTGAAACTAGGTTTCGATGATGATTTCTAGGGCCGCTGGTACTCCGTTTTTGTCTATGATTTCTGATTGTGACGTAGTCTATGGATTTCAGATTCTAACGTAGTCTATGGGGCTGAAGATTTCAGCGTCAGCCCTGAAACTAGGTTTCGATGATGATTTCTAGGGCCGCTGGTACTCCGTTTTCGTCAATGATTTCTGATTCTAACGTAGTCTATGGGGCTGAAGATTTCAGCGTCAGCTGTGGAACTGGGTTGCGGAGATGATTTCGTGGTCAAGAGGGACTCAGTTTTCGTCAATGATTTCTGATTCTGACGTAGTCTTTGGGGCTGAAGATTTCAACGTCAGCCCCGGAAATGGTTTCCAGTGACGATTTCTAGGGCCGCAGGTACTCCGTTTTCGTTAATGATTTCTGATTCCGATGTAGTCTATGAGGCTGAAGATTTCAGCGTCAGCTCTTGAACTGGGTTCTGGTGATGATTTCTAGGGCCGCAGGGACCGTGTTTTTGTCAATGATTTCTGATTCTGACGTAGTCTATGGGGCTGAAGATTTCAGCGTCAGCCCTGAAACTAGGTTTCGATGATGATTTCTAGGGCCGCTGGTACTCCGTTTTTGTCAATGATTTCTGATTCTAACGTAGTCTATGGGGCTGAAGATTTCAGCGTCATCCCTGAAACTAGGTTTCGATGATGATTTCTAGGGCCGCAGGTACTTTGTTTTCGTCAATGATTTCTGATTCTAACGTAATCTATGGGGCTGAAGATTTCAACGTCAGCCCCGGAAATGGTTTCCAGTGACGATTTCTAGGGCCGCAGGTACTCCGTTTTCGTTAATGATTTCTGATTCCGACGTAGTCTATGAGGCTGAAGATTTCAGCGTCAGCTCTTGAACTGGGTTCTGGTGATGATTTCTAGGGCCGCAGGGACCGTGTTTTTGTCAATGATTTCTGATTCTGACGTAGTCTATGGGGCTGAAGATTTCAGCGTCAGCCCTGAAACTAGGTTTCGATGATGAATTCTAGGGCCGCTGGTACTCCATTTTCGTCAATGATTTCTGATTGTGACGTAGTCTATGGGGCTGAAGATTTCAGCGTCATCCCTGAAACTAGGTTTCGATGATGATTTCTAGGGCCGCTGGTACTTAGTTTTCGTCAATGATTTCTGATTCTGACGTAGTCTATGGGGCTGAAGATTTCAGCGTCAGCCCTGGAAATGGTTTCCGGTGAGAATTTCTAGGGCCGCAGGTACTTAGTTTTCGTCAATGATTTCTGATTCTGACGTAGTCTATGGGGCTGAAGATTTCAGCGTCAGCCCTGGAAATGGTTTCCTGTGATGATTTCTAGGGCCGCAGGGACTCCGTTTTCGTCAATGATTTCTGATTCGGACGTAGTCTATGGGGCTAAAGATTTCAGCGTCAGCGTTGGAACTGGGTTCCAGTGATGATTTCTAGGGCCGCAGGGACTCGGTTTTCGCCAATAATTTCTAATTCTGACGTAGTCTATGGGGCTGAAGATTTCAGCGTCAGCCCTGAAACTAGGTTTCGATGATGATTTCTAGGGCCGCTGGTACTCCGTTTTTGTCTATGATTTCTGATTGTGACGTAGTCTATGGGGCTGGATATTTCAGCGTCAGCCCTGAAACTAGGTTTCGATGATGATTTCTAGGGCCGCTGGTACTCCGTTTTCGTCAATGATTTCTGATTCCGACGTAGTCTATGGGGCTGAAGATTTCAGCGTCAGCCGTGAAACTAGGTTTCGATGATGATTTCTAGGGCCGCTGGAACTCTGTTTTCGTCAATGATTTCTGATTCCGACGTAGTCTATGGGGCTGAAGATTTTAGCGTCAACCCTGAAACTAGGTTTCGATGATGATTTCTAGGGCCGCTGGAACTCCGTTTTCGTCAATGATTTCTGATTCGGACGTAGTCTATGGGGCTAAAGATTTCAGCGTCAGCGTTGGAACTGGGTTCCAGTGATGATTTCTAGGCCCGCAGGGACTCGGTTTTCGCCAATAATTTCTAATTCTGACGTAGTCTATGGGGCTGAAGATTTCAGCGTCAGCCCTTAAACTAGGTTTCGATGATGATTTCTAGGGCCGCTGGTACTCCGTTTTTGTCTATGATTTCTGATTGTGACGTAGTCTATGGGGCTGGATATTTCAGCGTCAGCCCTGAAACTAGGTTTCGATGATGATTTCTAGGGCCGCTGGTACTCCGTTTTCGTCAATGATTTCTGATTCCGACGTAGTCTATGGGGCTGAAGATTTCAGCGTCACCCCTGAAACTAGGTTTCGATGATGATTTCTAGGGCCGCTGGAACTCCGTTTTCGTCAATGATTTCTGATTCCGACGTAGTCTATGGGGCTGAAGATTTTAGCGTCACCCCTGAAACTAGGTTTCAATGATGATTTCTAGGGCCGCTGGTACTCCGTTTTCGTCAATGATTTCTGATTCCGACGTAGTCTATAGGGCTGAAGATTTCAGCGTCAACCCTAAAACTAGGTTTCGATGATGATTTCTAGGGCCGCAGGTACTCCGTTTTCGTCAATGATTTCTGATTCTAACGTAGTCTACGGGGCTGAAGATTTCAGCGTCAGCTGTGGAACTGGGTTGCGGAGATGATTTCGTGGTCAAGAGGGACTCAGTTTTCGTGAATGATTTCTGATTCTGACGTAGTCTATGAGGCTGAAGATTTCAGCGTCAGCTCTTGAACTGGGTTCTGGTGATGATTTCTAGGGCCGCAGGGACCGTGTTTTTGTCAATGATTTCTGATTCTGACGTAGTCTATGGGGCTGAAGATTTCAGCGTCAGCCCTGAAACTAGGTTTCGATGATGATTTCTAGGGCCGCTGGTACTCCGTTTTCCTCAATGATTTCTGATTCTGACGTAGTCTATGGGGCTGAAGATTTCAGCGTCAGCCCTGGAAATGGTTTCCGGTGAGAATTTCTAGGGCCGCAGGTACTTAGTTTTCGTCAATGATTTCTGATTCTGACGTAGTCTATGGGGCTGAAGATTTCAGCGTCAGCCCTGGAAATGGTTTCCGGTGATGATTTCTAGGGCCGCAGGGACTCCGTTTTCGTCAATGATTTCTGATTCGGACGTAGTCTATGGGGCTAAAGATTTCAGCGTCAGCGTTGGAACTGGGTTCCGGTGATGATTTCTAGGGCCGCAGGGACTCCGTTTTCGTCAATGATTTCTGATTCTGACGTAGTCTATGGGGCTGAAGATTTCAGCGTCACCCCTGAAACTAGGTTTCGATGATGATTTCTAGGGCCGCTGGTACTCCGTTTTCGTCAATGATTTCTGATTCCGACGTAGTCTATGGGGCTGAAGATTTTAGCGTCAGCCCTGAAACTAGGTTTCAATGATGATTTCTAGGGCCGCTGGTACTCCGTTTTCGTCAATGATTTCTGATTCCGACGTAGTCTATAGGGCTGAAGATTTCAGCGTCAACCCTAAACTAGGTTTCGATGATGATTTCTAGGGCCGCAGGTACTCCGTTTTCGTCAATGATTTCTGATTCTAACGTAGTCTACGGGGCTGAAGATTTCAGCGTCAGCTGTGGAACTGGGTTGCGGAGATGATTTCGTGGTCAAGAGGGACTCAGTTTTCGTGAATGATTTCTGATTCTGACGTAGTCTATGAGGCTGAAGATTTCAGCGTCAGCTCTTGAACTGGGTTCTGGTGATGATTTCTAGGGCCGCAGGGACCGTGTTTTTGTCAATGATTTCTGATTCTGACGTAGTCTATGGGGCTGAAGATTTCACCGTCAGCCCTGAAACTAGGTTTCGATGATGATTTCTAGGGCCGCTGGTACTCCGTTTTCCTCAATGATTTCTGATTCTGACGTAGTCTATGGGGCTGAAGATTTCAGCGTCAGCCCTGGAAATGGTTTCCGGTGAGAATTTCTAGGGCCGCAGGTACTTAGTTTTCGTCAATGATTTCTGATTCTGACGTAGTCTATGGGGCTGAAGATTTCAGCGTCAGCCCTGGAAATGGTTTCCGGTGATGATTTCTAGGGCCGCAGGGACTCCGTTTTCGTCAATGATTTCTGATTCGGACGTAGTCTATGGGGCTAAAGATTTCAGCGTCAGCGTTGGAACTGGGTTCCAGTGATGATTTCTAGGGCCGCAGGGACTCGGTTTTCGCCAATAATTTCTAATTCTGACGTAGTCTATGGGGCTGAAGATTTCAGCGTCAGCCCTGAAACTAGGTTTCGATGATGATTTCTAGGGCCGCTGGTACTCCGTTTTTGTCTATGATTTCTGATTGTGACGTAGTCTATGGGGCTGGATATTTCAGCGTCAGCCCTGAAACTAGGTTTCGATGATGATTTCTAGGGCCGCTGGTACTCCGTTTTCGTCAATGATTTCTGATTCCGACATAGTCTATGGGGCTGAAGATTTCAGCGTCAGCCCTGAAACTAGGTTTCGATGATGATTTCTAGGGCCGCTGGAACTCCGTTTTCGTCAATGATTTCTGATTCCGACGTAGTCTATGGGGCTGAAGATTTTAGCGTCAACCCTGAAACTAGGTTTCGATGATGATTTCTAGGGCCGCTGGAACTCCGTTTTCGTCAATGATTTCTGATTCCGACGTAGTCTATGGGGCTGAAGATTTTAGCGTCAACCCTGAAACTAGGTTTCGATGATGATTTCTAGGGCCGCTAGTACTCCGTTTTTGTCAATGATTTCAGATTCTAACGTAGTCTATGGGGCTGAAGATTTCAGCGTCAGCCCTGAAACTAGGTTTCGATGATGATTTCTAGGGCCGCTGGTACTCCGTTTTCGTCAATGATTTCTGATTCCGACGTAGTCTATGGGGCTGAAGATTTTAGCGTCAACCCTGAAACTAGGTTTTGATGATGATTTCTAGGGCCGCAGGTACTCCGTTTTCGTCAATGATTTCTGATTCTAACGTAGTCTATGGGGCTGAAGATTTCAGCGTCAGCTGTGGAACTGGGTTGCGGAGATGATTTCGTGGTCAAGAGGGACTCAGTTTTCGTCAATGATTTCTGATTCTGACGTAGTCTTTGGGGCTGAAGATTTCAACGTCAGCCCCGGAAATGGTTTCCAGTGACGATTTCTAGGGCCGCAGGTACTCCGTTTTCGTTAATGATTTCTGATTCCGATGTAGTCTATGAGGCTGAAGATTTCAGCGTCAGCTCTTGAACTGGGTTCTGATGATGATTTCTAGGGCCGCAGGGACCGTGTTTTTGTCAATGATTTCTGATTCTGACGTAGTCTATGGGGCTGAAGATTTCAGCGTCAGCCCTGAAACTAGGTTTCGATGATGATTTCTAGGGCCGCTGGTACTCCGTTTTCGTCAATGATTTCTGATTCCGACGTAGTCTATGGGGCTGAAGATTTCAGCGTCAACCCTGAAACTAGGTTTCGATGATGATTTCTAGGGCCGCAGGTACTCCGTTTTCGTCAATGATTTCTGATTCTAACGTAGTCTATGGGGCTGAAGATTTCAACGTCAGCCCCGGAAATGGTTTCCAGTGACGATTTCTAGGGCCGCAGGTACTCCGTTTTCGTTAATGATTTCTGATTCCGACGTAGTCTATGAGGCTGAAGATTTCAGCGTCAGCTCTTGAACTGGGTTCTGGTGATGATTTCTAGGGCCGCAGGGACCGTGTTTTTGTCAATGATTTCTGATTCTGACGTAGTCTATGGGGCTGAAGATTTCAGCGTCAGCCCTGAAACTAGGTTTCGATGATGAATTCTAGGGCCGCTGGTACTCCGTTTTCGTCAATGATTTCTGATTGTGACGTAGTCTATGGGGCTGAAGATTTCAGCGTCATCCCTGAAACTAGGTTTCGATGATGATTTCTAGGGCCGCTGGTACTCCGTTTTCCTCAATGATTTCTGATTCTGACGTAGTCTATGGGGCTGAAGATTTCAGCGTCAGCCTTGGAAATGGTTTCCGGTGAGAATTTCTAGGGCCGCAGGTACTTAGTTTTCGTCAATGATTTCTGATTCTGACGTAGTCTATGGGGCTGAAGATTTCAGCGTCAGCCCTGGAAATGGTTTCCGGTGATGATTTCTAGGGCCGCAGGGACTCTGTTTTCGTCAATGATTTCTGATTCGGACGTAGTCTATGGGGCTAAAGATTTCAGCGTCAGCGTTGGAACTGGGTTCCAGTGATGATTTCTAGGGCCGCAGGGACTCGGTTTTCGCCAATAATTTCTAATTCTGACGTAGTCTATGGGCTGAAGATTTCAGCGTCAGCCCTGAAACTAGGTTTCGATGATGATTTCTAGGGCCGCTGGTACTCCGTTTTTGTCTATGATTTCTGATTGTGACGTAGTCTATGGGGCTGGATATTTCAGCGTCAGCCCTGAAACTAGGTTTGGATGATGATTTCTAGGGCCGCTGGTACTCCGTTTTCGTCAATGATTTCTGATTCCGACGTAGTCTATGGGGCTGAAGATTTCAGCGTCAGCCCTGAAACTAGGTTTCGATGATGATTTCTAGGGCCGCTGGAACTCCGTTTTCGTCAATGATTTCTGATTCCGACGTAGTCTATGGGGCTGAAGATTTTAGCGTCAACCCTGAAACTAGGTTCGATGATGATTTCTAGGGCCGCTGGAACTCCGTTTTCGTCCATGATTTCTGATTCGGACGTAGTCTATGGGGCTAAAGATTTCAGCGTCAGCGTTGGAACTGGGTTCCAGTGATGATTTCTAGGCCCGCAGGGACTCGGTTTTCGCCAATAATTTCTAATTCTGACGTAGTCTATGGGGCTGAAGATTTCAGCGTCAGCCCTTAAACTAGGTTTCGATGATGATTTCTAGGGCCGCTGGTACTACTTCCGTTTTTGTCTATGATTTATGATTGTGACGTAGTCTATGGGGCTGGATATTTCAGCGTCAGCCCTGAAACTAGGTTTCGATGATGATTCTAGGGCCCGCTGGTACTATCCGGTTTCGTCAATGATTCTGATTCCGACGTAGTCTATGGGGCTGAAGATTTCAGCGTCAGCCCTGAACTAGGTTTCGATGATGATTTCTAGGGCCGC